>JAHUXG010019805.1:0-19706 GCA_020740815.1 Sciurus niger | reverse complement strand
AGGGAAGGGGGGAAGGAAAGGGAGCTACACTAGTGATAGAGAGCCCCTATTTTGATCCCCAGTACCAGCATTGAAAAAAAAAAAAAAAGTCAGTTGCTTGTAGTAAGCAAATTGTAAATCAAAAAACTTTCAAGAAGAGAGAAAATTATTTAAATTTGAGACCATCTTGATAAATATTAATTTTATCTTCTAAGATTTTACCTACCGTGGAAATGTTCATGATATGTGATATATACCCACCCACACACACGTGAGCTATATATACAAACATGGATAGAATATGTATATAAAATATGTATAGATAATATAAATGTATCCGTGTGTATATATATATGTATAGACATATATATGTATATAGAGAGAGAGAGGAGAGAGAGAGAGAGAAAGATAAAAGTATGTATGCTTTAAGATACTCCAAAATGTGTAATATAACACATTATCAATTTGGTTATTTACATAGAAATATGATTTATTTTTATATTTTTCTTGCATCTTGAAACCATGATTAAATAACTTGATTCCATAAGTTTCTTTGTGGATTTCATAGAATTTCTAGGCTGAGAAATACAATTTGGATTTGTTTTTTCTTTCCAATTTGTCTGTGTATTTCTCTTTATGTATCTGGATTGTTTGTCTCTGTGTATTTTGTTTTTTATTACTCTGGTTTGGCCTTCCATTATAATATTAAATAGGAGTTGTGAGAGAATTTTTTTTCTCTTTACTGTTAACATTAGGGAAGCAATTATTCAGTTTTCTGCCTCTATGTATGATGCTATTCTAAATTTTTATTCTTCTCTTCTTTCATTTTTTTTAACCCATTTTATTCCTAAACTATTCCTTGTATAAATGAATCAATTTCTTCCTTCATTAGGTGGTCATAGATATGAGCTGGGGGATGGATATCAGTGCAAAAATGGAATTTGAGCAACTTGATCATATACCACACCTGTACATGTTGTACATGATTAAGGCCGATCTTAGGCGACTTCCACTTAAGGATATATTACTATGGATCAGGCTAATCTAACGTATTGGCAGGTCTGTTAATGCACTAAATGATGTGAAGTTCCAGCCACGTGATCACTTCATATTCCATGATGTAAAATTCTGTTTCTACCAGAGTCCCCTAGCATTCTAAAAATTGCTCTGTAAACTGTGTGTAGCTCTGCTGACACAGTCTTTCTCTAGAATTCTATATGTCGGTGTTGGGATGGTTCTAGGGAGGTTTCTACAGAGGCTTTTGTAGAATGGGCTTACCCTAGAACCAAAGAACGTTTGACAAATTGTTTTATCCTATGAGCAAGAAAGGTAAGGGACTCTTTTTCTTCATTTTGTAGAGAATTAGCAAGCTCTCTGTAGGTTATTTTAACTTTAATAACCTTACATTATTGGAAAGTGACAATTTTTGTAGGAGTTATACCTGACTTGCACTAACTTGTGTTTGACCAGAGAATCTAGATAAGTTGACACACTTTTATCAAGTCTAATTATCATTATACCTTCAATATAACAAACCAAAGTAATGTTTTGTAAAATGTTCTCCTATTCTACATTCCTGTTGACTACATATGTTACAAAGCAAGAGAATTAGCATAACACTAAGTGAAGGCTATAATTGCATGTACTTGTTGACTGCGTCTGAATATGAATAACTTCTGATTTTTCTTCCTGCCATTTAAAGAAAAGAACAGACTCACTATATCTTTTGCTACACACTACATAATAGAGTTGGTTTTTATCTGCTCTAATGAAAGTAGCACATCTGGCACAGCAACTGCAACTGGGGTTACTGTTTGGTTACATTTATAGTAATTGATCATCATTTGCTGTAAACTAGCCATTATCTTCCTAAGGGAAACTGATGAATGAAATTAGAATGTGATAGGAACATTTCTCTCCAGCCTTTAACTCCGACAGTGATACTTATCTCTTCCCTATCCCTAGGACATGATAGCATTTTGTTTTCTAAAATTTCCTTTCATGATGAGAGGATGAGGGAACAATATAGGTCAAAGACCCTATTGGCATGTACTGCTCAGTATTAAGTATATTCTTTCAATTTATGTATTTGGAAAATAGAGAAATGCCCCCTGGGTAGGTCTGTGGATCCAACAGGCACATTTGTTTGTTGATCCCTTTATACATCTCCTTTAAAATCCTTGATCTCCCCAGGTATAGGTTCCCTCAGTATCAATATCAACTGAAATCTAGTACATAATAATTCTAGAAATGTCTAAGCATTTTCCTTTCCCTCATAAATGGTCACCCAAGTAAACGTCTATACATCCTCTCGGAGGAGGCCTGGGGAAATCCCTGGTGTGTACATCCACATTAGTGTTTCAGTCTTTGTAAGCAGGAGCAAAACTCCAGGACAAGGCAGCTCCTGTTTGGCTTAGGGCAACTGTCAGAAGAAGGGAATGTTGGGAATAATCAGCCATTTCTCATCAGGTAAATTGGATCTTGACTGGTGATAAGTGTCATCCATTATGGATGTATTTTTACTGATCAGCTGTGCAAATCTAAAAAAATCTAATAATATACTATTTTGACAATCTTTGGAGAAACAGGAACCAGCAAATATTGTTAGTATTATTTGAAATAATCATGTCCTCCTCAGAAGAATAATATGGCAATAATAAGGAAATGGCAATATATTAAGGTTAATAAGAAATATACCCTTGACCCAGAAATTCCTGAGTATATTATATAAATGTGCTCAAACACATGCACGCCCATACGCACATGCTCATTTCAGCTTCCCACAAAAAGTTGCAAACTATCTAAATATCAATAAATGAGAGCTGACTAAATTCATTACATGACATTCCTAAAAGACTGTAGTCTAAACACAGACAACACGCTGAGAAGAAGATATTTCTAAACTCTATGAAGTAAAAAAAAAATCATGATGCAAAATATGTAAATGATATGCTTTGATGGGTATTAAAAAGTGATTGTATATAGCATATGTGGATAAATACATCTGTATTTATGTTTGTTTATGCCCAGAGTATTCATACAAGAGCACATAGGAAATGGAAGTCTATTGACCTTGCTGACTTCATGAGAAAAAAAATTAATTTTCACCGGACACTTATGTATATTATTTGCATGTTTGAGTTTCTGTTTGTTGTTCTTTCGTATAAGCATGATTTTTAAGCAGCAGGTGCATATATATGAATTTATTCACCTATAAACTGTTTATATATAAACAAGACAACAATAAAATAAATTACCTCCTCCAAAGGTTCAATGTGAAACAAAGTTGCCAAACTATACATACATAGATGACTGAATGTTTATATGGTATAGACTATAATTATTAGATTCCAAAATCAACAAATTCAAATTTAGGAAATACAGTGAATAAACTCATATTACTTATATACCTCCAAGCAGAGGGTTATTTTTTCAAATAATTTTGACTAGAAAATAGTAAGAATATTCCTTTCAGAGGGAACTGATCAGTAATAATTATGGTCCCTTCAAATAGTTGAATATTTGAAACAATGTACTTTCAAATCTATTGTCCCAGGCTGGTATGTCCAAAGTCAATGATTTGAGCTCTTGTTTCCTATACCTAGCATTCACCTTAATCTTACAGCCCTCCCCAAATGCTCCTCTATAATTGTACAGAGTTTTTTATTATTATTATTTATAAAATCACACCTAATTCTGAATCAATAAAAGTATCTAGGGTGAAAAAATTTAATAATTTCATGCAAAAAATAAATTTGTGTTGGTGTCCTCCAAGAAACTAAAAGACAGTTGAACTAATTTTCAATATTTAGTATTAACTAGGAATTTTCAGTTCTTCAAATCACCTTGAAAATACTTTAAGGACAAATCAAAACCATGAACTTAAAAGTCATGGGTCAACAAGGTTCTCTTTGTCTTTTCATCCTTACAACAGATCTTCTTAAATTCCTACCGGAGAGCAGTGCCCTCTTTAAGAACTGATGCACATTTTCTGTGGCTGGTATTCACATGGTCACTGCTGGTTCTGAGCTCCAGCTTGGTTAAATTGATTAAATTTAGGAATCATATTGTATTTCACTTGTGTTGAACTAATTATGCCTTCATGAAATTCAGACCTTTCCTTTAATTTTTTTCCCTCTTCCCCCCAAAAAAATTCACTCACATAATTTTTTAATTAAAGACTTTAGGAAAAGATTTGGAAATTAAAGCATATATCCTAACTTCAATCAGTTTGTTTTATCCACTTTAGAGTTCTGGAATTGGAGTTGGTACCAATCCTACTCCAGGTTTTTCCCACCGCTTTTGAAGTTCTTTTGAAGTTATTGCAATACTTGCATGTATAGATTTCCCTGACGTGGTCAATTTTTTTTCTTGTTTATTTTTATATTGATTCAGAGCTCACATTTTATCTAAAGTGTTCAGCATTTTTTTTATTTTAGTTAAATACAGAGAACTAATGGATCTAATAATAGTGTCTTTCCAAAACCCAAAGAAACATCACAATAAATAAAGATCTCTTTTTCCTTTCTCATAAAAACATAAATACTGAACTTTGCTAAAAATGGATAGGATATAAAAGACCACTATTCAGGTATTTCCTGCTGCCTTGAAAAAATTCAGCACAAATATCTCCTTTGCCACTCTAGTTATAAGCTAATGCTCAGCTGTAAATTTGCTCTAACTTTAATATGCAGTCCAAGTTTTTCTCTAAGGAAAAGAGCATTTATTAGAACACTCTGACTTAAAAGCCATAAGAAAATCACAGAAAGAGGCCAAGGATAAAGAAAACCTGAAAGATGAACTTTGGGAGGAAATCAGTATGACCACTGCATGAATACAAAACACCTAAAGCTGAGCTTATACCTAGGCTCAATTGCATCACATGCCACTCAAGAGCATCCTGGTTGTAATTTGGGGGAATATTTAGATAAACCTGGTGTTACCAACTCTGCCACATTCATGCACTGTTATTATTGGAGAATTTCAAAAGGTGATAGATAAATGGAAAGCTGAACCTATAAGGAGACCAAGAGTTATGCATACCTTAATCCCTTTGTTATAAAAATTAATAAATTAGGCACAAAACAACAGAACATATTCATCAGAACCACACAGGGAAATAACCAAGTTTGAACTACAATCCAGATTTCCTGCTACTGAACCCTCAGCTCATTATAATAATTTTGGGGTCTTTTGTTTATTTGATTTTTGGTTGAAATTTAAAATCTTATATGATTCACTTATTCATACTGGGAAGTATATATATATATATATATATATATATATATATATTACATAAATAAGTGTTTTCAGAAAGTTGAATGTGGAAGAAAATTATATTTTAAATTGTTTGAAATCCTTTTTAAAAGAATTTTATTGTAAAACAGTCTCAGCAAATTGAGAAACTGTTCTTACCTATTTAGCTGTTAAGGATATTTGTATCTATTTATCTAAACCTAAGTCTGCATCTAAGAGTATTTTAGGATGCCCAAATAAAATAATTCTTCTGGATTATTCTTGTCTTCCTATAGCAGAAGTTCAATTTATGGTATTCCCTAAAGCAAACATAAAAAATATTTCAATCTGTATTTGAAAACTATCTCAGTGAGCAGTTATTTACCAAGAAACTACGCAAAACTAGTGCCTTTTTAAAATCAGAGAGATGTATCAAAATAGATATGTTTAAATTTTCTTTAAAGCCAAAGTTCCGACCTTTTGATAACTTGTTTCTTGCCAAATTAAAATTAACATAGTAGTATTTTCCAAATATGCATCTAACACATTTGCAAAAATTTCTAGTACATATAATTGAAAATATAAATATTATTATAAATGAGATAATTTATTGAAAAAACTGTGTCATGCTCTCTCCTAAGACATGACAGCTAGATATATATTCAGAATATCCCAAAATACCTAATACTTGCAGAGAAGAGAAATAGATTTAAATTAAATCATCAAACATTATTTCTTCACTCTTCATTATAGTGATAAGACAAAATGTAGACATAAAAAACAGAACTTCACATTTTTTCATTCAAATTTTTTTATAAAATTACAATATGAAAAGCAATTACCTCAAACACCTACGTACTGAATTTGCTTAGCATAAAAGATTAGTTTCTGTTCTCAGTTTAGACTTACTCTGCTGTGACTGATTCCTATATCCATCTCAAGTGAATGCCCTTCTTATACAAATTCTTGAAAAATTTAGAGAAGTAAAATATTGCACGTTATTATATATGCTTGTAAGCCCCATTTGAGAACCAGCATTCATTTTTATAATTTTAAAATAATTCTTTTAATAATCTTATACTTAACTCTATGTTGTGGTCCTGCCTTTTGTTAGCTGTTTGTTTTGTGTTATATTTTAGTCTTGCTTTGTCATAGCTTTAATATTGAATGTGTGAAGAAAATTGCAAAAAAAAAATATATTGGTTGAGTATTTATATCTTGTTTTCATGGGGAAAAAAAATCATCATTTCAAACATTAAGAATCTTTAGCTACCTCTGATCCTAGGTGGTATAACTTGGATTTTTTTTGTGTGTATGTGTGTCGGGGGCAGGAGGTGCTGGGAATTGAACTCAGGAGCACAGGCCACTGAGCCACTTCCTCAGCCCTATTTTGTATTTTGCCTATGGACAGGGTCTCACAGAGTTGCTTAGCGCCTCATTTTTGCTGAAGTTGGCTTTGAACTTCCGATCTTCCTGCCTCAGGCACTTGGATTACAGGCATGCACCACTGCACCTGGTGTAACTTGGATCTTGAAGGAACTGTCCCCAACCTGTGCTGCTATTGGAAGATGGTGAAAAGTTTTGCAGAGGTGTTGGGGGGACCTGTGGTGCCCAGTAGAAGAAAGTCAGATCTCTGGGGGCATGGCCTGAAAGAAGATTATAGCACACTAATATCTCCCTCTCTTTTCCATCCAAGCTGCTTCTTCCACCATACACTCCTGCCATGAGATAAATGCATGACCACAGGATGAAAGGCAATGAAACCAAGCAGTCAGGAACAGAAATCTCTGAAACTGTGCACAAATGTGAACTTTTCATCTTTGTAAGTTGATTATCTTCAGTAATTTGAAGAAGAGCTCATTCCAATACTCCTCAAAGTATTCTACGAAATAGAAGAGGAGGGAACCCTCCCAAACTAATTCTATGAAGCCAATATCACCCTGATACCTAAACCAGACAGAGACACATCGAGGAAAGAAAATTTCAGACCAATATCCTTAATGAACATCGACGCAAAAATTCTCAACAAAATTTTAGCAAATCGCATACAAAAATATATTAAAAAGATAGTGCACCATGATCAAGTGGGTTTTATCCCAGGGATGCAAGGTTGGTTCAACATTCAGGAAATCAATAAATGTCATTCACCATATCAACAGACTTAAAGTTAAGAATCACATGATTATTTCAATAGATGCAGAAAAAGCATTTGATAAAATACAGCATCCCTTCATGCTCAAAACACTAGAAAAAATTGGGGTAGTGGGAACATTCCTTAACATTTAAAGGCCATCTACACTAAGTCCATGGCCAATATCATTCTAAATGGTGAAAAACTGAAAGTGTTCCCCCTAAAAACTGGAACAAGGCAGGGATGCCCTCTTTCACCACTTCTATTCAACATCGTCCTTGAAACTCTAGCCAGAGCAATTAGACAAACCAAAGAAATTAAAGGGATACGAATAGGAAAAGAAGAACTCAAACTATCCCTGTTTGCTGATGACATGATTATATATTTAGAGGAACCTGGAAATTCCACCAGAAAACTTTTAGAACTCATAAGTGAATTCAGTAAAGTAGCAGGTTACAAAATCAATGCTCATAAATCCAATGCATTTTTATACATAAGTGATGAATCTTCAGAAAGATAAATTAGGAAAACTACCCCACTCACAATAGCCTTGAATAAAATAAAATACTTGGGCATCAATCTCACAAAAGAGGTGAAATACCTCTACAATGAGAACTACAGAACACTAAAGAAAGAAATTAAAGAAAACCTTAGAAGATGGAAAGATCTCCCATGTTCTTGGATAGGAAGAATTAATATTGTCAAAATGGCCATACTACCAAAGTGCTATACAGATTCAATGCAATTCCAATTAAAATCCCAATGATGTACCTTACAGAAATAGAGCAAGCAATTATGAAATTCATCTGGAAGAATAAAAAACCCAGAATAGCTAAAGCAATCCTCAGTAGAAAGAGTGAAGCAGGGGGAATCGCAATACCAGATCTTCAACTCTATTACAAAGCAATAGTAACAAAAACGGCATGGTATTGCTACCAAAATAGACAGGTAGATCAATGGTACAGAATAGAGGACACGGACACAAACCCAAATAAATACAATTTTCTCATACTAGACAAAGGGGCCAAAAAGTATGCAATGGAGAAAAGATAGCCTCTTCAACAATTGGTGCTGGGAAAACTGGAAATCCATATGCAACAGAATGAAATTAAACCCCTATCTCTCACCCTACACAAAACTCAACTCAAAATGGATCAAGGACCTCGGAATCAGACCAGAGACCCTGCATCTTATAGAAGAAAAAGTAGGTCCAAATCTTCAACTTGTTGGCTTAGGATCAGACTTCCTTAACAGGACTCCCATAGCACAAGAAATAAAAGCAAGAATCAACAACTGGGATAGATTCAAACTAAAAAGCTTTCTCTCAGCAAAGGAAACTATCAGTAATGTGAAGAGAGAGCCTAGAGTGGGAGAATATCTTTGCCACTCATACTTCAGATAGATGCTAATTTCCAGAATCTATAAAGAACTCAAAAAACTCTACATCAAGAATACAAGTAATCCAATCAACGAATGGGCTAAGGAAATGAACAAACACTTCACAGAACAAGATCTACAAGCAATCAACAGGTATATGAAAAAATGTCCAACATCTCTAGTAATAAGAGAAATGCAAATCAAAACTACCCTAAGATTCCATCTCACCCCAATTAGAATGGCAATTATCAAGAACACAAGCAACAATAGGTGTTGGTGAGGATATGGGGAAAAAGGTACACTCATACATTGCTGGTGGGGTTGCAAATTAGGGCAGCCACTCTGGAAAGCAGTATGGAGATTCCTCAGAAAGCTTGGAATGGAACCACCATTTGACCCAGCTATCCTACTCTTTGGCCTATACCCAAAGGACTTAAAATCAGCATACTACAGAGATACAGCCACATCAATGTTTATTGCTGCTCAATTCACCATAGCCAGATTGTGGAACCAACCTAGATGTCTTTCAATTGATGAATAGAATAAGAAAGTGTGGCATATATATACAATGGAATATTACTCCGCAATGAAGAATGATAAAATTATGGCATTTGCAGGCAAATGGATTAAACTGGAGAATATCATGCTAAGTGAGATAAGCCAATCTCAAAAAAGTAAAGGACGAATGATCTCGCTGATAAGTGGATGAGGACATATAATGGAGGATGGGAGGGATTAGCGTTAGGGTTAGGGTTAGGTTTAGGGTATGATCGCCCACCGCCCGCAGAACAATCACAACGCGTACGCTCTTCTTGATCACAGGAACCAAAAGGGCTTTATTCCACAAGTCTCAGACTTATATTGAGAACATCAGCCTATCCAAGAATAGACTACCAGGAAAGTCAGCCTATCAAGGAACAGTCTCCAGGCAGATACCAGGATTGCCTCATGTACAACAGCCAACCAGAGTTACTTCCTAAAACTTGTATATGAGTGCAGCTATGTCTGGCAAGTTGCCAGGCGCCATCTTAGAGATCAGGCCACGGTTCGGCTCTGGGGCCCTCAGAGTCCGCCCCTGACATTAGGGTTAGGGATAAGAAGGGTGGTAAGAATGGAGGAAGGAAGGACTGTATAGAGGGAAAAGAGGGGTGGGAGGGGTGGGGGAAAAGGGAAAAAAAATATAACAGAATGAATCAAACAACATTACCCTATGTAAATTTATGATTACACAAACGGTATGCCTTGACTCCATGTACAAACAGAGAAACAACATGTATCCCATTTGTTTACAATAAAAAAAAACATACTTTGACTAGTGACTTTGATATGAGAAAAACAGTTAAAACTGATATCACATATATATACTATATTTTTATTTCAATAACTTTATTCTTAACATGCTTATTTTTACATATTTTATAATTAGTTCATTAAAAGAGTCCAAATAATTTTTAAAGTAATAAATTCCTATGCTATTAAATTATGTGATATTATCTAACATTTGTGAATTTAAGTTTCATATATTTAAAGATTATTTCACAGTGAATAATAAATTCACATCAATTTCAAAAATGTCTTTATAGGTATGATGCAGGTATTATTTATAGATTTTTTTAATACCAATTTTATTAACATGGGTTAAGGCATAGGTGGCATATTATCATTTAGTATAGATGGTCCTCTATTGCAGTCATAAAATGGAATTTGTAGTGATTTATATAATAGGTGTTTATTTTTTAACGTGGTAAAATTTTGGATTTAGGCATTTGCTAGAGTTGATTTAGTTGTGTCTAGGTCACTTAGGAAGAACTCAGGCTTTGCCTATCTTTCTACTCCATTTCCTGAAAGTGCTATCTTGTTTCCTACTTCTAGGTCATGGCATTGCCCAGTGTACTTATGAATTTTTACTCCTATTAATTTTGTCTTTGAGGATAGGATTTCTGAAGGTCAGAAATTCCTCGCCAAGAAGCCTGGCCAAAACCAGATGGATCAAAGATGGCTGCCAGGTAACCACAAGAGAACCTCTGACTTCATTATTATCTAATTTACATGCTAAATGACATGCCAACCAACCACCATGACCGAAAACATTAGGCTATAAAAGGAGAAAAGGGGATGGCACCTGTGTTTCCAGAAGTTTCCACCCATTCCAGGGAAATGCAAGAATACTCTTTGCCCTGGTTAGCCTATCCTCTCTTTTCATTTCTGTGACTCTGCATCCTTGTCCTTTCAATCCTAAGTGCATTGAGAGGTTGATCTATTAGCTCCTGCTTCTCCATTCTTTGACCATTGAATAAAGCTTGTACCTCTGATGCTCACATTCAGTTTTGTTATTGACTTCACAAACCCAAATGGAAAAAGACTCCAGTTTTGAGGTCACTCTCTTATTCAAGGAGGAATCTGCATATTGGTTGGTAACAGGAAGTTATTTGCTGCAGCTACAGATACTATATCTGAGCTCAGGGCAGGAAGTAGTGGGCAAAGACGCCAACAGCAACAGCACCCACTGCATCTTGTTTAACCAGCAAGGCGAAAGCTTTGTCAAAGCGCACACTAGTCCATTATACCCTTGGTTTTATGTATTTGTTTCACTATTCTCAGACAGATTTTTCATATTTGTTCTATTGATGTTCTCAGCCTTTGAATCTGTAAATATAATAAGTGCAAATTTGATAAGTGTGTTAATTATTTACACATTCCCTCAATTTCCCCTGTTTCAGGGCAGCGCCCATTTTGTAATTTCCCTCACTTCAGTGAGTGACCATATGCTACTGGGAAGCTTCATTAACAAAAGATGGACAAGATAAAGAAAAGCACTATTTATTTGGTGGAAGACCATTGACATAGTTTCTCATTTAAGTGCCCAATTGGGATAAAAACCTTGGTTTGTTGAATTCTAATGTGCTTTCCATTTCACATAATGCAGACATTTTTGTTTGCTTATTTGTTCACTTTAATAGAAGGGGAGAGGGAATCCAAACTCTCACAATTATGATTTTTTTACAAGTAAAAGTACATGTAGAAGTTTTAAATAAAACTCATTTGAAGATTGTTTGGGAACTTAGAATACTGTATGCTCACTGTAAACCAAGGGCAATGATATCACAGAAGTTCTATATACACTGTAAGGAGAATTTCCAGTCCCCAAGGTATTCTTTGCAGGGTATGCCAACCACCTCACATGCAAGCAGTGGTGGTCAGGGTATTCATAAGCCACACTTTCATAGGTGCAAACGTCAGACTGTCTCTAGATATTTATTTCACATTTCTGTCTCAACCCACTGCCCAAAACTTTATTTAGTCATTATCAAGAAAACTAAAGCAAATGCAAGGATTATTTTCCATTGTGTTAGATTTAAAATTCCTATCTCACTTTTCCTACAGGAATTACTTCTGAGTGCCTATTTTATACAGTTGTATGATATCAGGGGAGGAATTGTTAAATAGTTCATCTTTGATCTGTCTTCTTCTTTTTTCTGAAAAATATAATATTATTTGTCTTTGATTTCAGAATTTCCTTCCCCTGGTCTCCACTGGGAGATCAAATATCCTGCTGGCTTCGGAACTCAAAATCCAGTAAGTAATATACAACACTGTCTCCAGTTATTGTGGGCCAGTCCTACCACCTTCAGACCATGGTCTCTGATAGATCTCATGATTACATTTCTTTTTAAAGAATATATATATTCTTTTTAAAGAATATATATAATTGTATATATAATTGTTCGGTCTAGTAGAAGAGGGCATGTAATGCCCCAAATGAATCCTTAAATCCCATGAGAAGTTCCACTTCATCTTACTTAGGAATTCTTTATTCATGATTATTTTTTCTTCTCTGAGAGGCTTTTGATTTCAGAATATCAAATAGCCTTGAACCCTTTTTTATTTTAAAATGAAAAATAACAAATTCAAGTTTTGTACATCTTTTTAAACTTGATCTCCAGAGTGCTGAAGTTGAATTATGTGCAACCATACAAAATTAATATGATGAATTTCCCTGCTATTTAGGGCAAAGGACTTTGAGAGCTGTACCATGTTTGTCTAAGGAAATAGGATTTGTAAATCTCTGTGCCCAAACCATCTATTTTTGTGATGATACAACATTCACAACCATAAGGGACATTCTATATGTTATCCATAAACATGATTACATTAGGGTTGTGGAGCTCTGTTTACTCCAAGAAATCTCTTTAAGATTTTATAAACATACATTGTGCTATGCAAGAAGTCAACCTCCAAGGAAAAGATAAGATTTCTCTATTTGGGTATATAACAAAGGCTAGGGATGTGTGTTCTTTAAAAAGAAATGTAATCATGAGATCTATCAGCTGCATCTGTAATGAACATCTGAGACCTGTAACTCTAAAGTGGTGAAAATGGTTGGTCTCTTCTTGTAAGAATGTGAAAAATAGGACTTTCTTTGGATGAACTATTTTGTACTTATTTGGTAATTTTAGGACATTTTAATGCACTAGAAGATGGTTTTTAAAAAACCCTATATTGTTTTTTCCTTTATTCTAGATTAATTTTCTTCACTTCAAAAATGATTGGTAAAAGACCCCTTTAATTCCATTATACCAATGCTCATTTCCTTTACTCCTTTAAAGACTAGGTTAAATTTAGGCAAAAGAAATGGGTTCAAAATAGAAATATGATTACTGTAATGAATTGAAATAGTAACGTCTTTCTGTATGCCCAATAGCAGTATTCTACCTTGTAGGATATAATGTTGAGTTTTACATTCCAGTTATCTTGTTACTAGAATCCTATGCCAGAGGTCTGACCCTGGGGATCCAAAGAATCAGATCCATTCACTTTTCTCCAAAAATCAAAACAGAAAAGGTAGTGATAAAAACATGAAAGGAACATTAACGAGTGTAGCTACGGCAGGAAAACAAGGGACCCATGTCCATAGTCCTGTCTTCTAGGAAGGTAAGTGGGGAATGAGGGAAAGGGTTCATGATTTCTACAGCTGGAGGCTTTTCACAGTTGCAAAATCATGTGATCTTGATCAGATGTAGTCTGTTCTCTCTTTATCTCAGGATTGATCAGAAAGTTGCTATTGCCTGGGAGGTCATTTGACCACATTACAAGATGTTTACCAGTCAGATCTTATTCCTGGAATCCAAGTTGACTCAAAGCAGGTGAGGGGGAAAAAAAAAAAAAAACAGGCAGAGATGCCAAGTCTTTATTCCTGCTTTTAGTCATCTATTGTATATTTGCCAGCAGAGGTGAGGAGTCTAAGTTCTTATAATAATTTTTGTTTTCCTCTTTGCTTTTTATTTTGTCAGATTTTTCTGTAAACTTTTAAAAAAACTTAGCATTACATGATATTCATCCACACTAATGTATAAATATGCTCTTCATTTTCAGTGCTGTATAGTATTCCACTTTATTCAAATAATTGCATTTATAGATTTCTCTCTTTGTGCACATTTGGGATGTTTCTAGTATTTTACCATTATAAATGCATCTGCTATAAAACTTTTGCTGTTACTTATTGAAATTCATATATGAGGGTTTCTCTTGGAATGGAATGCTGACCAAAGATTGGTGCTGTCCAGTAGAATTTTCTGTGGTGATATGAATGTTCTATAATTTTGAATTGTGTAGTGAGTAGCCACTATTGGACAGCATGAGCCATATGTGTTATTGAGCACTTGAAATGTATTTAATGAAGACTTTGAATTCAGGACCTACCTTTTTAATTCTATGTATTGTAACTAAGGGGAATTTAAATATCCTTATATGGTTAGTGGTTAAAATATCCCTTGTACATCTAGATCATAGATTATTTTGTTGATCCAAAATGCTGATCTACTTTTCCTCCTCCCTCTAAAGGTTTAGGAATCCCATTCTCACTTAAAGTCCACAGGTTTGAGGAGTTAAAGCATAGTTAGATGGTGCTCATAGGAAATAAATAGTTTTACATAGTTTTACCAGTAGGCTATTTTATCTTTAAGAATAGTTGCGGTTTCTTAAGATTTTTGGATGGAAAGTTTACAACTTCAAGGGAAGTATCCTGGTTCACTCAAGAGTTTTACACTTGTGCAGACTCTTTTCTTGATGACCTGACCACACTAGGCAAAGAATCAGTAGCAAGAGCAATGACGTAACTGCTGAAGGACATACAGCTCAGAAGTGCCCGACCTGGAATTCAAACCAAGATTACTTTGTTTTGAAATTTGTGATTTATAAAGTTGACTGAATTTCATACCTATGCCTTTTCATATCACTTTTCCTAGCTTCAGTTTTATATTTGTGCCTCATTCCTGGTGAGCACTCAGGAAAGATTTATTAAATAGGTAAATCAACTTCTATATAGGCAAGTGGAGTGAGTACAATCTCTATGCAGGTAAACACAGTGGTAAGTTGTTTTAAGGAAGGCAGGCGTGGGCATAGAAATGAAATGGGTTGCCAAATACAGAAGATATATGAAAATTTCAGGACAGCAGGAAGTCAGTGTAAGTGACATAGGGCAAAATATGCCATTTGAGCTATGAATATGGAGTTTAGGATAAGTTTCATTTACTGGGAGGTCAGTAAAGCCAGCTGAAAATTGGCAGCAACTTTCAAGTAGCTGAAAGTGTATGAAAACATATATTTGGACTTAATGGAAACTATCAAGGACTCACTAGTGAAAGAAGTCCAAGCCACTGCCAGATAAATAGGAATCTGTACTTATTCCTGAGATCTGGTACTGCTACTTGTACTCATCTGCCAAGAAAATATTTGTTCTGAAAACCTACGGAGTCAAGGAATTTGAGCTAGACATCAATAATTTGTTAATGCATCATTTCAGTCTGGCATTACTGATGAATTGTTAAACAAATTCAATACTTGTAGAATGTAAATTTCTGGTGATTTGAGTTTGCAAGCTCTTCCCTCAAACATTATTGAGCAACGTCCTACATTATATCTTAAAAATCTATTCCTACCATTGTATGTCTTAATAGATTAGTAAAATGCAATTTGCCTCATTATAATTTAAGTGCAATTTATTTTTTTAAAAAATGACTGCCTAGTCTGAATTTTCATTCATCATTAATTCATTCAATATTCAAATTTTTCATTAATCATTCAATAAGGAGTTATTTTCTTAGCTGTTTTGGAATGAAATAATAAAAAGTATGTAAGTGCTATTGCTATGTTCACAGTGTATGTGAATAAAGTAGGATCTTGTCATAAAGGAGAAAGTCCCCATGACAAAAATAAATACCATGCTATGAGAACATACAAGAACACACTGCTCAAAGGCAGTTATAAAAACTTTCAAGGAAAATAGCATTTAAGCTACAGTATCAAAGATGAGTCAGACTTTGTTAAACAAAATAGGGAGACTGCCCGTGGTAGGAAAACACAAATCAAGTCCCAGAAATGAGAGCAATCCTGAAGATGTGGAGACTCTAGGTGAAGGTCATTAAAAATAAAGTGTTGGTGGTAAAGAGGAAGGCAAGTCAGGGAGAAGATGAGAGCTGAGGCCGGGCCACAATAGGTCACAGTGTTATCTAATCCAATACTGGTCACATGGAATGCTATCCACATGTCAGAGGATGCTGCTAAACATGGCGAACTAAGTGGGTGATTCCATTACTGTTACATTTTATGTAATTTATTCAGACTTCATTGTTGGAAATAAAAGGGATAAATAGAATGTGTACATGCGAAAGAATATTTTCAGCTTTAAAAAATGAAGGAAATACTGTTAAAATTATAACATGGATGAACCTTGGTGAAATTATTGTATGTAAATAAAACAGTTAAGAGGGGAAAATACTGTATGATTCCACTTAAATATAATATCTAAAGTATTCAAGTTCATTAATATGGAAAGTAAAACGGTGTTTCCAGGGACTAGGTGAGAGGGAAATGGGAATTATTTAATGGGTACATGGTTTCAGTTTTGTGAGATGAAAAAATTCTGGAAATCTATTGCACCACAATGTGGCTATACTTCACGATTGTACTGAACATTTAAAAATTATTATGATTGCCAAGGTGTGTTATTTGTCTTTTATCTTATGTTTTTTTAAAAAGGAGCAATGACAGAAGCAGATACAACAATGATAAAACTTACATAACCCAGCTGAGAGACCTGGTCTTAGGACCTTGAGCAGCAGCAGTGCACATAAAGAAAGGTAATTTCTCAATATCTGTTTTAGGGTACACAGTGAATCTGCCCATGCCATTCATTGGTCTAACAAAAATTAGATGGACAACTAATCTGGGGAAGAATAAATTCACTTCTGATAAATATTGAATTTAAAATGTCCATCCGATGTCCACAGACTACTCAAAATATGTGTCTGGCCTTTAAGCAAAAAGATTATCTAGAAAAATAGATTAGGGGTCACCAGCATTCAACAGTTACCTATAGTCTAAGGATTATATTAGGTAAAGATTAGAAATAGAGCTCTTTCATTTGGAAATATCCTTTGATGGATTTGATGTAAGTTTTATCAATTACATTGAAGGTTACAAACTTCTATTTCCATTTAAAATAATTGATTGAGCTGGGTGAGATGGTGCATGTCTATCATCCCAGTGACCCTGAAGGCTAAATCAGGAGCATTGTAAATTCAAAGCCAGCCTTGACAACTTAGTGAGACCCTGTCTCAAAATAGAAGTATAAAAATATAAAAAGGGATCAAGATCTAGTTCATGCAATCCTGGGTTCAATCCCCAGCACCAAAATTAATTAATTAATTAGTTAGAAAATAAATAAAAACAAAAATTAAATAAATACTAAAATAAAATAGCTCATTGATAGTAATTAGAGATATGACTATTGGTGATACTGTTCAGCAACATTTAGTTGGATGAGAAAAGAACCTAGGAGATAATTAAAATTCTAAAATTTTTGCAATATTAACATATTTTATTGGCCCATTATTCTTATGTATAATGATAAAATTTATTTTCATATTATTATAAAGGTACACAATATGACAATATAATTTGATCAACTTAATTCACCAGTCCCTTTCATTTCCCTTCCCTCCTCTCTTCCCCTGGTCCTTTTCCTCTATCTACTGTTCTCCCTCATATTTTTTTGCAATCTCTCCCCTTTCTTCATCGCTAGCATCACATATGAGAGAAAACGTATTCCCCTCGACTTTCTGAGTTTGGCTTATTTTGCTTAACATAATACTCTCAAGTTAAATCCATTTTCTGCAAATGACATTATTCCATTTTTCTTTGTAGCTGAATAAACTTCTATTATATATCTGTTTATATGTGAGTGTGTGTATATATGTGTGTGTGTGTGTGTATATATATTTATATATCACATTTTCTTTACCCATTCATCTGTTGACAGACACCTAGGCTGGTTCCATAAACTGGCTGTTGTGAACTGTTGTACTATACACATGGGTATGTGTGTATCACTGTATATGCTAGCTTTAATTCTTTAGGCTAAATACTGAGGAGTGGTATAGCTGGATCATAAGGAAGTTCCATTCCTGCCCATGCTGATTTTCATAGTGGATGTATGAATTTCCAATCTCATCAACAGTGTATACTTGTTTCTCTTTTTCCTACATTTCCTCCAGCATTTAATAGTATTTCTGTTCTTGAAGGCAACCATTACAACTGGAATGAGATGAAATCTCAGTGTGTTTTGATTTGCATTTCCTTGGTTGCTGAAAATGTTGAACATTTCTTCACATGTTTATTGGTGATTTGTGATTTTTAAAGTAAGTGTCTGTTTAATTCATTTGCCCATTTGTTTATTGAGCTATTTATTTTTTTTTGTTAAGTTTTTTGAGTTCTTTGTGTATTGTGAATATTAATCCTTGGTCAGAAGAGTATCATGCAAAGATTTTCTCCCGTTCTTTAGAGTCTTTCTTCAAGTTTTTATTTCCTTTGTTGTGCTGCTTTTCAATTCAATGCCGTCCTATTTACTAATTCTTGGTATTATTTCCTGAGCTTTAGAAGTCTTATCAAGGAAGTCTGCCTGTGCCTAGGTGTTGGAGTGTTGCCCCTACCTTTTTTTCTAGCAGTTACAAAATCTCTGTCTAATTCCTAGGCCTTTGATCCACTTTGGTTTTGTGCACATTGAGGTGGAGATTTAGTTTCATTCTTTTACATATGGCTGTTTGGTTTTGCCAGGATCATTTATTCAAAAGGCTGTCTTTTCTCCAATCTATATTTTTCAGACCTTTGTCAAAGATCACACGATTGTATCTGTGTGGGTTTGTCTCTGTGTCTTCTGTTCTATTTGTCCATGTTTCTATTTTTATGTCCCAGAAAAAAATATTAAGGCACATTACAACTTAAGAAATGATCAGATTACAAAAGATTTTTTGTTTGTTTGTTTGTTTGTTTGGTTTGGTTTGAATAGAATTCCAAAGCCCCAGTCCTATTCCCTACCTTTCCTTTATAGTAGTTTGTTTTACAATTGAGATTAGGTAAGAGAAGAAAAATAACATGAGAGAAGAAAAACAAACAGTGGGGTTGGGTAGACAAAAATTCTGTAAAAAATATTCTTAATTTTTTGCTTGTTTGTTTTATTATTCTTCCTTCTGCCTACTCTTGAGACCCAAGGAATTAAAGCCAAGGTTAGAATGATAGTTCTCCCACAATGAACTAAAATGCCCCAGAAAACTCAGAGGTTGCATATCAAAGAAAACTTCCATCTGATAAACAAAAAAATGATTTAATATCTTTGTGACTATGGGAAAGAAATTGAATTCAACTCTACGGAGGCAAAAGGTCAGAAAGTCTTTAAATGCTGGTGTAAACCAGTGAGAAAGGACTAAAGGATATTAGAGGGGAGGTTAGTCCATTGATTAGAAGGTCTGTGTTTGCTAATAGGCAGTTGTAAAAATGAAGATACATAGCTTCCAGCGGAGACTGGGAGATGGGATCACTATCTGTCTTAGTGATTATGGTTCCAAGGGATGACTCCCAGGTATTTGAGAATGACATTCCTAGGTTGCATGGTATACCTCTTATAGGGGCAGGAGAAGAATGTACAACT
>JAHUXG010019804.1:0-28357 GCA_020740815.1 Sciurus niger | reverse complement strand
GAGCCCAGGGGATGGTACAGACCTGCCCACATCCAGTCACCGAAAAACTGCAGAGTTCAGGGTATCATGCAAACTTGCCCATGTTCACACAGAGGGTGACAGAGCCCAGGGAATAATGCAGAACCAACCAGGTCCTGTGACAGGAAGACTGCAGAGCCCAGGGAATGATGAAGACCTGCCCACATCCAGTCACTGGGGGACTGCAGAGTCCACAAAATGATGCAGACACCCCCACATCCAGTTACAAGAGGAAGGCTGAACTCAGGTGATGATGCAGAATTGCCCATGATGAGTCACAGGAGGACTGCAGAACCCAGAGGATGAGACCCACCACATACAGGCACACAAAAATGGCCGAGCCCAAAGGATTGTGCAACCAGTCCACATTTAGTCACAGGAGAACTATAGAGTCCGGGGGATGATGCAGGACAGTCCTTGTCCAGTCACAGGAGGACTGCAGGGCCCACAGAGTGATGCAGACCCTCCCACGTCCAGTCACAGGAGGACAGCAGAGCCCAGGGGATGATGCAGACTCTCCCTCATCCAGTCACAGGAGGACTACAAAGGCCATGGAATGATGCAGACTGCCCACATCCATTCACAGGAGGATGGCCGAGCCATGTTATGATGCAGACCTGCCCATGTCCAGTCACAGGAGGACTAGAGAACCCACGGGATGATGTAGACCTCTCCATGTCCGGTCACAGTAGGATGGTCAAGACCAGGAGATGATGCAGACCTACCTACGCCCTGTCAAAGGAGGACTACAAAGCCCAAGAAATGATGCAGACCCACCCATGTCCAGTCACAGGAGGACTAGAGAGCCCATGGGATGATGTATACCTCTCCATGTCCAGTCACAGTATGATGGTCAAGACCAGGAGTTGATGTAGACCCACCTACGTCCTGTCAAAGGAGGACTACAAAGCCCAAGAAATGATGCAGATCTGCCCATGTCCAGTCACAGGAGGACAGCAGAGCCCAGCAGATCATGCAGACCCGCTCACCTCTAGTCACAGGAAGACTGCAGAGAACAGGGGATTATGCAGACCTGCCCACGTCCATTTACAAGTGGACTGTAGAGAACAGGGGATTATGCAGACCTGCCCACGTCCAATCACAGGTGGAATGCAGAGAACAGGGGATTATGCAGACCTGCCCACGTCCATTTACAAGTGGACTGTAGAGAACAGGGGATTATGCAGACCTGCCCACGTCCAATCACAGGTGGAATGTAGAGAACAGGGGATTATGCAGACCTGCCCACGTCCACTTACAGGTGGACTGCAGAGAACAGGCGATTATGCAGCCCTGCCAACATCCAGTCACAGGATGACTACAGAGGCCACAGGAGAACTACAAAATTAAGGGAATAATTCATACCTGCTCATGTCCAATCAGGAGAATGGCCAAGGCCAGGGGATGATGCTGACCCATCCAGGTCCAGTTACAGAAGGACTGCAGAGGACATGGGATGATGCAGACCTGCCCCAGCCCCAGTCCAGGACTGCAGAGCCCAGGGGATGAAGGAGACCCATTTACATCCAGTCACATGAGGACAGCAGAGTCCAGGGATGATGCAGACCCTCCCACATCCAGTCAAAAAAATACTGCAGAACACAGGGGATGGTGCAGACCCTCCCACGTACAGTCACAGGAGAACAGCAGAGCCCAGGGGATGATGTGGACCTGCCCATGACCAGTCACAGGAAAACAGCAGAACCCAGGGGATGATGCAGACCCTCCCATGACCAGTCACAGGAGGACAGCAGAGCCCAGGGGATGATGTGGACCTGCCCATGACCAGTCACAGGAAAACAGCAGAGCCCAGGGGATGATGTGGACCTGCCCATGACCAGTCAAAGGAGGACAGCAGAGCCCAGGGGATGATGTGGACCTGCCCATGATCAGTCACAGGAGGACAGCAGAGCCCAGGGGATGATGGAGACCTGCCCATGAACAGTCACAGGAGGACAGCAGAGCCCAGGAGATGATGCAGACCTGCCATGACCAGTCACAGGAGGACAACAGAGCCCAGGGGATAATGTGGACCCTCCCATGTCCAGTCACAGGAGGACATCAGAGCCCAGGGGATGATGCAGACCCTCCCACATCCAGTCACAGGAGGACAGCAGAGCCCAAGGAATGATGCAGACTCTCCCATGACCAGTCACAGAGCCCAGAGGATCATGCTGACCTGTTGGCGTCCAGGCCCACTGTTCTTCTGTGGCCATCTGTGCTATCCTGGTGCCTTGGGGTCTCTTGTCTAAAATGCAGTACAAAGAGTCCCTGGCACATGGGATGATGTTGACTATCTCACACTGGGGCACTTCTCAACAACTCAGGACATGAGGCAGCAGGCAAAACAGGACACAGGAGTCACCTTTCCCTGACCCTCCCCATCTCTCTGACTTATGGCTGGATTTCTCTCTGAGCAGGTGCAAACCTCCACCTACACTTTCCCAAGTAAAAGGACAGCCCTTCCTCAAGTAGAAGACTCAACTGCAACCTTTCTAATGTGCTCATTCTGCACTTACTGGAGATCACCGGCATTTGTTTAGTTTGGTTATCACGTCTTCTTAACAGCACATGATTTGTAACTTGGATCAAATCACCAGTTAAACTCCTTTCCTGCTGCACAAACTAGCAGGCAGGCTCTGATCTTCATGATCCTACATCTAAAGGGGCCCGAGGGAACACAGTTCTGGGTCTTAAAACTGGTGAGAGCAGAACACAACTTTTACAAGGATTCATGTACCATTCAAGGGTGTAAAAATGCAATTTTTACATTTCTAAACAAAATTAAAAAGTGACCAACAAAAATGCCACTTACTGCACCAGCGTTTGAGTCAGCTTTTTTCTGCTGTGACTAAATGACCTGACCACCACAACCATGGAGGAGGAAGAGTTTATTTGAGGGCTCACAGTTTCAGAGGTCTTAATGCATAGAAGGTTGTCTCCATTCCTCGGGGCTCGAGGTGATGCACAACCTCATGGCAGAAGAGTGTGGCAGAGGGAAGCAGCTCACATCATCAGGAAGCAGAAGAACTCCACTCTCCAGAAACAAAATATATACCCAAAGCCACGCCCTGATTCCCACCTCCTCCAGCCACACCCACCACCTCAGTTACCACTGTTCATCCCTAACAGGGGTTAAATCACTCATTGGGTTCAGACTCTTAGAACACCATCATCCTTCCTCTGAAACTTCATGCATTGTCTCACACCTGAGCTTTTGAGGGACACTCATATCCAAACCATAACAGCCAGGGACAATTAATTATTGTTTTATTTCACTTTGTGTTTAGCCTTAAACCCATCACAAGAACCTGAGAGCCTGAAGCCCCTACCCACCTGTGTTTTCTCTCACAACTAGGGAGGTGACTCAGGTCAATCTTCCATTTGTGGCACAGGACTTTGGCCTCTGCCATGTCTCTGGGGTGCCTCTAGGTAGTGAGGACACACTCACACAGGACAGAGGAAGCCCAGGGACCAGGAGCCCACCTCCCAGGCCAGTCCAGGCTGCTCTCAGTTCTGAAGGGACAATGTTGCCCTCCCCTATGGGGATCCTTCCTTGTCTAGCAGAATCAGGCTTGGCTGATCCACAGGACACAGAGGCCTGACTCCCAGGAGCTGGCAACCATGAGAGACTGCTCCAGGTCGCCCCAGAGTAGGTGGCCCCTGTGCGAGTGGTTAGCATCAGGGGACATGCTAGTTCCGTAAGCAAATGGCTCCCCCAGCTCCACCCCATCCTGATCCTCATAGAAGCAGCCCCTCCCAGTCCCAGCACCTTTACCTGTGGGACTACAAATAAAGGTGAAGGTGGGGCTTCTCCACCTTTTTGGAGGCCAGATGTGGCTTTAAGCAATCTGTCACACACTTTCCATTTAAAGTGTATTGGTTTAGTGTTCATTGATTAGATAAGTTTATTAGTTCTTAATTCATCACTGTCATCATGGTCCTCTGACAGAAACTCTCCCCCTCATCCACATGGAATGTGGAAAAACCCCACATTCCATTCTCACCCCAGCCCTATGACGACATTCATTTCCATCCCTCTGCACTAGGGGCTAGAACATGCCCCTTGAGGGTAGAATGAACACTGGATAGGAGGACTCATACAAGAGCCCTGAGAATTTCTGACAGGGTGGGTTAGATCAGGGTTTGGGATCCCATCTAGTTGTCCAGTCACATTTATTACCTAATGTACAAATACTAATGCAACAACCATGACAAAGACCTTGAGCTGCTGATGCACACAGGTTGAGCAGGGGGTCTGTCCTGCCCACATCCATGCTTGGGATTCTCAGAAAGCAGAGTACCAAGGGCTGGTCATCTATTATTTTTCTGAGTGTAAAGAAGGACTGAGGTAAAAGGGAAGTGACTCATTCCATTCCTCAGAATCTGGCCTGTCTGGTTCACAGCATGGAGCTTTGGAAAACATTGGAGAAAGTGAGAGATATTGAAGCACTAGGTACAAATGATAGGCTAGTTGTTGACTAGTCACTGCACACCATTCTACTAAAAAAATCAACTCTCAATTAAGACTGAGGTCACCTCTGAGCCCAAGAACTGCAATAATTGTGGAGGTAGAGGGAAAGTGGTTCTTCAGGTACTGAGGTTCTGCAGGGCTTTGCTTCTCCCTGACAGGTGTCAACTGTGACAACTGGAGTCCTGGTGGTGGCTCATGGGAGGCAAGAGCTCCACAAAGCCAGAGGGTACAAGTGGGACCTGGGAAGCTGCCCCTTGTCAGAAGGACCAGCACAGAGCTTGTCTGCAGCACAGGAATCAAGGTGAGTGGGTCTGATTTGACCTGAGGTTCTGGTTTGCTCACAGGCACATGTGACAGTCCCTCAGCAGCACAGATCTCACTCTGTCTGACTGAGCAAGGGGGTTGCTGAGAGGTCTGAGCCTCAGGGTCTTTCCTCTTCTCATGTATCTGAAGATATGCACCTGGGCCAGGAAGAAGAAGGGGCCGTTTACAGCTGAGGTTTCTGTAGATGTGCAGGAGCTTCTTTATCCCTGTGTACAGGGTGTGGATTCATCGAGAACTCTGCGGTGGGTCCTGATGACAGAAAAACAGAAGTGCTGTTGGGCATCTGGGAAAACTCAGACTTCCTCAGCCTCCATTTACCCTGCTTTATGACTCTGTCAGCTCCTCAGTTTTCACGTAAGTTTGGACACCAGTTTCTCCAGACACCATTTTAGCTCCTGCATTACATTGGTGTGGCCTGAAGTGCACGGCATTGCCTGTTTGGAAGTGTCCCTTCTGCTGCTGTAGTGAACTCTGTGTGTGCAAGTCAGCTTCACTACATGCCTCTTGTTGCAGGTTCAATGAAAAACAACACTCGTTTCAAATCAGTTCCTCTTGTGAGAATTCCTGCTGATTTTTCATTCTGTTACTGTAGTTCAAGGCTTCATGATTTTAACTTAGCCCAGTACTAGGCAGCAGGGGAGCAGTAAATTTTTCTTGAGTTTTTTGAAAGAACTGGGCATAGGATGGACATGCTCATTGGTCTAACCTGTTAGGTGTGGGTCCAGATGTGGCATTACATGCCTACCTAACCACTGAAAAACACCCTCAAAGAGGAGCATTCCTCGTTGCTTCTAGGGACCCTCCTTTGCTGCATCTCCTGGTTATGTGATTTTCTGAGAAAAGACTGGTTTCTGGAAGTCTTTGCCTGATCATCTCTAACTGCTGGTATTCTATCTACAAGGTTATACAGCTTGATTTTCTATTGAAGATTTAAAAATACAACTGATTATTTGTAAGGAGTGAAATCACAAAGTCATTTTGGTGTTCAAAACTTTAGAAACATAAAGGTATTGTCATCAAAGATATAAAACTTGCAAATGTAAAAGTATAGTAGGAGTTTCTTTTTTTTATGATGTGACACCCCCCTTTTCTTTTGGTCCTGGGATTTTAACTCAGAAGTGCTTTTCCACTGAGCTACATCTCCAGGTCCCCTCCACCTTTCTTTTTATTGTAAACAAATGGGATACATGTTGTTTCTCTGTTTGTACATGGAGCAAAGTCATACCATTTGTGTAATCATAAATTTACATAAATTTACAGACATACTTTGATTCATTCTATTATTTTTTCCCTTCCCCCACCCCTCCCTCCCCTCCCACCCTTCTTTTCCCTCTATACAGTCCTTCCTTCCTCCATTCTTACCAGCCTCCTTAACCCTAAACCTAAACATAACCCTAACCCTAACAATAACACCTCCCACCCCCCATTATGTGTCATCATCCGCTTATCATCGAGATCATTCGTCCTTTGGATTTTTGAGACTGGGTTATATCACTTAGCATGATAATCTCCAGTTCCATCCATTTGCCGGCAAATGCCGTCATTTTATCATTCTATATGGCAGAGTAATATTCCACTGTATATATATATATATACACCACAGTTTCTTTACCCGTTCTTCAATTGAAGGACATCTAGGTTGGTTCCGCAATCTGGCTATTGTGAATTGAGCAGCTATGTACATTGATGTTGCTGTATCACTGCAGTATGCTGATTTTAAGTCCTTTGGGTATAGGCCAAGGAGTGGGATAGCTGGGTCAAATGGTGGTTCCATTCCAAGCTTTCTGAGGAATCTAATCGGAGTTTCATAGATGAACAAAAATGAGAGTTAGAAAGGAATATAAAACAAAATGAAAGACGGTATAGATTTTGTAACTAGCGGAAATTACAAGATGTTAAAGACATTGAAGGAATATCAATCTAAAAGTACCTGTGTTTAAGGTTTGGGGATGGTAGTCAAACCAAACATCAGCTCCTGACTCTTGGGATTAAATAACTGAGAATATGTTAAAATGAAATAAAAGAGAGAGAAATTCTTGATTGAGGAATTGTGGTTTTGTGCATTTGCACACAGTTTGAACACAGGAAGGATATTATGAATTTAATGTCTAGATTGGTTTGTTAATATGAAATTTTGAAACATTCTGGGTTGAAATTTTAGATTTTTGAGTTTAGTCTTCAAGATGTCATCTGAAACTACATAGAATGATGTACAAAGAGTGACACAAGAACAGTAATATGTCTTGGGAAAAATATCAGCACCATTACATAAACCCTGATTATTCCTACACTCTATAAAAATGCTGATACAAAACACTTTTGCAGATACATATCATCATCACTCTTGCTTCCTTCAGAAAGGTGTTGCTGCATCCAAGTTTTTCTGCCTGTGAAGTAAGCAATGGTTTTGAATCTTACCAAGGGAACAATCTTCATGTTTGCAACAGGACTTGGCATTGTGGGGAACATCTTTGTCCTTGTGAACTATATGTGCTTGTTTAGAAGCACTATGAAATCTGTGCAGCTTATTCTCATCCATTTGGCCTTTACAAATACAATAACACTTGTGACAAAAGGAATCACAAGGACAATATCCATTTTTTTGTTAATAAAGCTCATGGATACGGCAGGCTGTAAGATTTTGATTTACCTCAGTAGGGTGGCCCGTGGCCTGTCCATAAGCACCACCAGTCTCCTCACGGTGGTCCAGGCTTTCACCATCAGTCCCAGAGCCTCCAGGTGGGGGAGGCTGCAGCCCAGGTCTGCATGGAACATCCTTCCCTTGTTGTTCTTCTTCTGGATTCTCAATTCCTTGATAAGCATGAACTTACCATTTTATATCAAACATATCAGCAGCCTGAACACATCAAATATCAGTAAAAATAATGATTACTGTTATTTTGAATCAGAAAACAGTATAATCAGATGGATTTTTATTGTTCTCATGGTTTCTCGTGATGCTGTGCTCCAGGGTGTCATGGGCTGGGCCAGTGGCTACATGCTGTTCCTCCTGCACAAGCACCACCAGCATGTCCTCTACCTGCAGAACTCCAAGCTGCTCTACAGATCTCCCCCTGAGATGAAGGCTGCTCAAAATGTTCTCCTTCTGATGCTCTGTTTTCTCTTCTTCTATTGGACAGATTGTTTTACTTCTTTATATTTAACTTTCTCATTAGGTACAGATTCCATTGCATTAGGTCTTCATGAATTTCTCACCATTGGTTATGCAATTGTGAGCCCATTTTTGCAGATTCACAGAGACGGACACTTTGCTACTTGTTGGTTTGCTCAGTGAGTGAGAAAGATATGGAGAAAATACCTATTTCATTCATCCTTTAAGTAATTTTGAAAGAACTCTAAATTCTGTTATACTGTGTTTTAAACAGAATTAAGGCAAAGTAACTTTGATATTCTGGATTTAATTTCAATAAAAATTCTGGTGTCCTGCAGCCTAGCGCTGACACCGAAGTCACAGAAACCCGTAGCGATTCAAAAGTCTCTGCTGTAAGGTGCCTCTCAGCTGGTGACTCCGATCCTGGCCTTTATGAGACCTGCCTTTCACCAGCACTGCTACAGTAGGGAGCAGAATAACCATTATGTATCTTATATTAAATTGATAGTGCTGGCCCTTTGGTCCAAGCATTCCATTTCTTGGACCCAATCCAAAAATATACTTGCTTTTTGACAATTATAGCGGGAAAATCCTACATTCCACTGTTGTTTACTTCAGGAACATCACTTACATACTAGCCAAAAGAGTAATTTTTTGTTATTTGAAAATACACATGAGTGTCCTTTCATAGAATGGGATTATGGAATTTACAAAAGAATGATGTGTTCAAATAACAAGGACTAATCCTCTCTCCATGGCAGCTAAGAATTTTTTTGTAATCCTACATAATAAATGAAACACCATCAACTATTTTTCAAAATGAGCTCATCAGAAATGTGATTGCTACAGCATGTGTTCTACCGATACCTGTGTGGGTTGGTTCTGAACTAAGAATGTAAGAGCTCCATATACTGGAGTTCTGCAGACATCAGACACCATGATACAGTTGTAAGGCCAAACAAGTCTGTGGGTCAGGCTGTTCTGAGCACTGGCCATCTGCACAACACAGGGTGAGTGCGAGGTGTGTTGCCTGGCAGATGGGGATCAATGGTCCCGCTGTGTTGAAAAATTCTGTTCCTGTAAAGTGGGGAGATGCACCGCAGTGTCCCTCTAGGACATGGGGCTCTCTTCACACAGTTGTCATGGCTGTGGTGAAAGGCATGTCCTCAGGACCCCACTAATTTGAGGGAGAAGACTTGATGTGCTAAGCCATCAGTCCATTCCAGGTTTCCTAAGGCCTGGATGGTTCCCTCTAGGAGATGCTAAAGGGCTTACCCAACTTCATAGCCCAGCAGTTGAACCATATGCCTTTAAGAAACCTCTGTCACACAACTCCACCTGGAATAGCAAGCATGCTATGAACTCTTTCTTAATTATTTCCTGTAGCATACACAGCTTTGCTCTAAATTCTATCTTGCTTTGAAATCTATTCCAAGGTTTCATGTCCCCCTATAGCATCCTGATCTACCACAATCCTGTTGATCAGAATTTGATGACTTACTTCATAAACTCTTAATGGAAATTTGCCTCCTTCATGTCTGGACCTGGCTGAAGCCTAAGCCTATAAATCTAGTGAAATTATAGGAAATATGATGGATAACAGCATGTTTAACAAGCACAAGGACATGACAAAAATTTAAATGTAGAAAGTTCAATTGGAGAAGTGTTCCAATTTCTTAAGAATTTAAATAGCACAAGAATTTTAAAAAGGGAAGTGAGAATTTCATAGATCACAAGACATCTAGGAAATGTTTGCAAAGAACACAGCATTGTATTTTATTGAGGTCTCATTTCAAACAAACTTTAAGTAATTAGTAATAAGATAATCAAAAAATTTGAGTGAGTACTAATGGAGAAATGCTGGGTGTCTGTTACTATAGAATTGGTATCCTTGTGGGGCAGTATAGGCATAGTTGTTATCTTTAGTATTACATATTGCAATGTATCTTGAGGTATTAAATAGTGGAATAAAATGATGAATGGAATCTGTATAAAACATTCTTGTGTGGCCGGAGAGGAAGGAGAGGGGACACCTGAAAGGGGGTCAGCAGGTGACAGCTGAAGCTCAGTGTTGGATCGTGGTCCAGGTAGTGCACTCTGCTTCTCTGAATGTGTGCTTCACGTTTTCCATCATGATCAACAAAGGCACACAGCCATGTTCTGGAAGCCTGGGCCATGAAGGGTGGCACAGTTTCCCTGGTCCTGCTGGGACCTGACAGAAGAGCTTGATACAGAACCGAAACTCCAGGAGACTGAGAGGTCAGAAGGGCTCAAGGACGAAAGTGAAAGGAAGCCACCACACCACCACCTCCACCCTCCAGGTATACCTGCAGAAATCACATCTAATCATGATTTCTTAATTCATTTTTATTTTAATGTTTTGTTTGACACACAAGATTTGTACATTTGAGAGGTATGATGTATGCACACATGATAGTGACAGAGAGTAATTAGCATTTGCACCACTTTAAATTTTGTTGCTCTTTTTGGTTGTTGTTCTTGTTTGTTGTGGTCACAGGTATGGAACTCAGGGCTCATCTCCAGATAAGCAGGTTGAACACTGAGCCACACCCAGGTCTACCTCACCATTTCCTCATGGTGAGTACATTGTATGCGATGTGGATGGACCTGGAGGACATTACATTAAGTGAAATAAGTCAGACAGAGAACCACAAACACTGTGTGGTCTCACACATAAGTGAATTTAAAAAGCCATGGTTGTTGAAGAAAGGACAAGAGCCTTTGAGTCTATGGAGCTATTTCAAAATCCTCCACGTGGGAACTGTGGTTCCTGTCCCATCCACAGAATCAGGACCATGGGGATGTGGCCCAGAGAGCTTCCAGTCTCCACCTTCAATTTCCCCTGCCCTCCTGTGGACAGAGCAGAGCACTGCCTCACTCTCAGTCCAGACTCCTTCTGAAGTCTCCCAGACCTCAGGTGCACACAGGCTTCCTGGAGTGGGGTCCCAGCTGGGGAGGCGTTCATGGAGAGCAGGTGCACTGTAGGTGGACAGCTCACCTACAGAACTTGTCAGCAGTCTGAAGAGCTGCTTTTGCTCCTGAGGGGCCCTGTGGTCCATAACCAGTCTGAACATCAGCTCACACAGCAGGAGAACCTGCAGGTTAATGGAGAAGAATGTTGATAGGACACAGAGAGCTGGGTTTCAGGTCAGTGTGAAGCAGAGGAAGGTTCAAGAAATGGCTCTTTCTCCAAAGAATGTTCCGAAGGTCATGGGAGAAGTCCTGGGGTGGTCATCATCCACTGGGCTCTGGGCTCAGAGTGGTCATCTGTGTTGGCTTTCTCTTCCAGGGAATTCACTATGAGCTCCATGGAATCTTGCCTCTTCTTCCTCCCTCTTTAATAAATAGGGTTGGGGAAACTAGGCAGCCACATGCCAAAGGACAGAGTTGAAACTTATCTGTCTTAAATATAAGGCACTCAGCTCTATTCAAAAACAAGGGGAAAGGTCTTGGCAATGTTTTATAGAAATTGACCAAAAGCACAGGCCACAAAAAAAACAAATTAAAATTGGGACTACAGCACATGAAAACGTTTCTTCACATCAAGAGAAACAACCAAAATTATGAAAAGACAGAGTGGGAGAGAAGACGTGCAACCCTTGGCTAGCTTCCAATCTGTGTAAGGAACTCAACTGCAAATAAAGCAGGTAATTCCATTTAAAAATGGGCAAAGTACCTGAGTAGATATTTTCTCAAAGAAGACCTTCAAATGGCTAAAACTATATAAAAACGTTTGTTCTTTGAAAAGAATTTGGAAAATATATTTAGCTATTAATCTCAACTGTGTAATAGAAACAATGTTAATAGGAGAAAAATTTAAATTTTGGAGGTCTAAAAATTCCAATTACCCTCCTAATTGGACAGAGGTGTCCAATACCAGTACATATGTAAATAAAAAATACTAAATTAATTGGGAAAGCACCTTGTCCATTTGCACTGAAGAATCTGGATCCCTTAAGAATTAGTAATGACATGTTCTCCTCTCTTCCCCGCCCCTCCTTCCCTCCCCTCCACTCTCCTGGCTGGTCCAAACTCTGTGTATTTTTCCACCACTCTTCTCTTAGAACCTTATTAAACTGATGTTCTATGTGACAAAAGCTACTTAAATGTTATGAACTTGTTGAAACAAAATCCTCCTTTAGGAGTGTGCTACATATCAAAAGAACAATAGCTACATGAGGTAAATCTGAGGAATATCCGGGAAATTTTGTGACATTTGAAAATAAATACCATAAATGCAAGCATACTCTTACTTACAAGAAAAAGAAGAAAAAGGAAAAAAAAAGAAAAAAAAAAACAAGGTAAATAAGGGCCACCGTGAGTGGTGGGAAGAGGTAAAGGATGTTGAAGGAGTGCTCAGGGACTTGGGACAGAGATCTTCTGGAATCTCCAAACAGCAGCCAGGATGGTAGGATTCTCACCCACCAGGTGCTGCCGCTGATCTGTGTCAGAGGTTACTGCACCTACAGCACATGGTGGCTCAGGCAGGTGCTGGGTACCTGTGCAGAACAGTCTCCCCAGGGATGAGCCACAGCCCAGCAGGAGGCTGTGCCCCAGGGACTTGGCCACCACACCTGTGCAAGGAGGCCTGTTGAGGGGCTCTTGAGGGCCCTGGCACCTGTGCACCGCAGGGGAGGTCGGTAACTCACCACTGAGGCCAGAGTAGCGGATGAGGCCCTCACCCAGCAGTGGTCTTACACCTGGGAATCAGGTCAGGACAGGCACTGGAAGCTCACGGGGTCTGAATAGAGGAAGCTTAAGGTCCACCTGGTGCTGCAGAAACCTTGCCTCCTGCTCCCACCCCACGTGGGCTGGGCAGCCAGGTGTAAGGAAAAATGCAGCTCAACTCAGGACCTGTGGTAGCTCCAACCCTTCAGACAGAACTGGCGCTCTTTACACCGGTCTCAGTCGCGGCTCAACAATAGCTCCCAGAAAATCCACGATGGACACAGGGCCTCATGCAAGAGGCTTTATTATGCAGACGACTAGCGCATCAGTTCTGGGGTAGAAAAGAAGGGAAAAGAGAAAGATGGCATGGATGCTTCTCCCAGATATTGGAATCTCCCGGGCTGGATACATTAGTGGAGGATACTTTCAAGCTGACTGATGAACCAATAGCTAGCTAGCATGTTCAGACTGACAAGCTAGGATGTAAAGTGGGAAGCAGGAAATGGCTGTAGCATAGGCTGGAAATTCCTGCAACATAAGAAGTGGACGGAGCAACTTAATCACAGACTGACAAGTGTTTGGGAGGTGGGGAAAATGGTTGCACCTAAAAGGGTGGGGGATTGGTTTTGTATTACACCAGGGATTCTATTTCTCTCCAGACACCTTGCTAACACCTCAATACAGTCCCTCCAGGAGAGGTTGACTTAGGAAGAGGGAGGAAGAGCCATTTCACCTCCATTTGTCTCACCAGAATCAATGCAGTGTGCAGAGCTGACACACATGGCCCAGTTCGAGGAAGTCCAGTGGATCCTGCACCTGGGGAAAGAGCGCTGACCTTGAAGAAGAGCACCTTTTCTCCAGATGGGAGGCAGGAGTGCACCAGTCTGAGCCAAGGGTCTGGGCAGGGGTGGGGAGGCCAGTGGCCTTGGAGGGTAGCGAGGACTCCCAGCGCCCATGCTGGTTTTCATGTTTCCTCATCTCAGGTCCACTACTGGGCTCAGAGATGGTTTCATTGTTAAAAACTGTCTAGTTGTTCAAACAGAACAGCCGAGGGAATATTATAACACTGAGAATATTAGAGTCACATGTTAATATATTATTGCACCTTATCATTTGATACATCTTGAGACATATTTATGAATGTGAATATAAATAGGTACATATACATATCTTTATCTCTGTATGTGTGTATGCACATTTATCCCTCTTATCCTTTCTTTCTTACTTCCTCTTGGCTTTGAAGATCAACTGCTAGCAACTTATTATGTATCTAATTGTTTTCGTGCTCAAATAGCTTAGGTTTTGTCATTGTTTGCAGCTTCAAGCTGGGTCTGTGTGTCCTAGAGACAGGTCCTGATGCGTCTATTGTGTTCACTCATGTTTTGTGTTCCTACTTCCTTACCTTGTGGAAGGTGTCTTCTGCTTATCTCCTCACTTGTGGACTCAGCCCGTTGTTCTGAGAATTGCTGGCCCCTTCCTGAAGTATGTTTTCAGAGGGTTCTGGGTGTGAGGTGCAATTGTGGCTTCCATGGCACATTTTATAACTAACCATTTAAGCAGACACAGCTCATAAATGTACCTTCTTTGCACATGTACACACAGATCACCTACGTAGGTACACACATGACTCACGTTCATCTACTCTACAACTTGGCTCCAGATCTCTCTCTGCTCATAAGCTCACCTGCAGCATCCTCTCTTCTCTCCTCCTTTGCATGTTCCTTGTTTCTCCTTCTCATTGAGTACCTGGGTTCCTCAAAATTGAACATATTCACTCATTTGTTCTAATCTATGACACTTCTAAAATTTGTTCTAAAATGTAATTTATAATCAACATAAAATCCTTGCAGTGGGTCATTCTTAGGATGTGATATGGTGGTATATTCAGCTGGATTCTGTTCATTATGAACCCGTGCAATAGTACAAAAGGGCTTGAAAGAGTAGTGGTGTCTTTGGAGACAAACTAGATTAATGGAGGTATATGAGAAATATTCACTTTTTCTTTATTTATTTTCTGATTTGTTAATTATATGAACACATTCTTGGAACTGAATCAAAAATTATGTAGAACACAATTTTCACCCTGTTTCAAAATATCATTTACCTTTAAAGTGCCTGGTGATATCAGTCTCTGTTTTGAGAAACTCAAAATATTATGGTACTTAATTAAAGGAAGACTTTGCAAAGGACCCAATCAATAAATGGGCCAAGGAACTGGACAGACACTTTACAGAAGAAGACATAGAGGCAGTTAATAAATATATGAAAAAGTGTTCAACATCTCTAGTAATTAGAGAAATGCAAATTAAAGCAACTCTAAGAATTCATCTTACTCCAATTACAATGGCTATTATCAGGAACACAAACAATAGTAGATGTTGGCGTGGATGTGGGAAAATGGCACACTTTTATATTGCTGGTGGAGTTGCAAATTGGTGTGGCCACTCTGGAAAGCAGCATGGAGAATCCTCAGAAAACATGGAATGGACCCACATTTTGACCCAGTTATTCCACTCCTTGTGTTATACCCAAAGGACTTAAAATCATCAAACTACAGTAACACAGTCACGTCAATGTTTATAGCAGCTCAGTTCACAATAGCTAGACTGTGGAATCAACGTAGATGCCCTTCAACAGATGAATGGATAAAAAAAAATTGTATATATTTACACAATGGAATATTGTTCAGCCATAAAGAAGAATAATATTATGGCATTTGCAAATAAATGGATGGAACTGGAGCATATCATGCTAAGTGAAATAAGTCAATCCCAAAAAACCAAAAACCAATGTTTTCCCTTATAAGTGGAGAATAATATGTAATGGGAGTGGGTGATGTTGGATTTAGAGAACAATGGTGGTAATTTAGATTATGTAGAAGGAGATGAGATGAAAGGTGATATAAAAAATTGTGGACTGAGACACATCATTACCCTACGTACATGTATGATTACACAGATGGTATGAATCTACATCATGTACAACCACAGATATTAAATGATGTACCCCATTTGTGTACAATGAATCAAAATGCAGTATGTAAAAAATTTAAAGATAAATAAAAAAGTAAAAATGCATTCCTCTATTATCTACAATAAATTGTAACAAATAAACCATTTTAAAAAGAGTGTGAAAGAGGATCTAAAAAATGGGAGAGAATCTTGGGCTCCTGATCCTTGATGGGGCTTTAATATTCAGAATATACAAAGAACTGAAAAAATGTAACACCAGAAAACAAATAGCCCAATTAATAACTAGGCAAAAGAAATCAAAACACATATTGCAAAAGAAGATATACAAATCCTCGACAAATACATGGAAAAATAATCAACATCTATACAAATTAGGAAAATTAAAAATAAAAATGTGATGATATTTCATCTCATTCAAGTCAGATTGGCAGTACGAAGAACACATATAACTTTAAGTGTTGTCCAGGTTGTGGGGGGAGGTACACTCCTACATTGTAGGTGGGACAGCAAATTGGAACAACCACACTGGAAAGCAGTGTGGAGATTCTGAAATAACTAGAAATGGAACCACCATATGACCCAGCTACCCCACTCCTCAGTATATTTTCAAAGGATTTTAAATCAGCCTACTACAGTGACACATCCACATCATTATTTACTGCAGCGCAATTCACAACAGCCAAGCTGTGAAACCAACTTGACTGCCCTTCAATTGATGAATGGATAAAGAAAATGTGATGTATGTACACAATGGAATATTGCTAAGTCATAATGAAGAATGGCATTATGCATCTGTTGGTCAATGGATGGACCTCGATATTATCTTGCTAAATGAGATAAAAGTCAGATCCAAAAAGTCAAAAGTTAAATATTTTTTAGAATATATAGAACCTAGTTCAAAGTGAGGAAGAAAAGAGAGAGTGGGAGAGAGACAGAGAGAGGAGGTCTTTCATCAAAATCGAAGAAAGATCTGTAGAAAAGATGAAGGGGATAGAGGGGAAGGGAGGATGAAGTGAATGAGGGCAGAATAGAGGAATGGATTTGTCCTAACTTTCCTATGTGCTATGTAAAGCCACCACAGTGACTCTCACCATGTGTATCCAGAAGTCACTGATGTTTGTAATACTCTTTCTTTTAATTCCAGTTCTACATATAATAATTTTAATACTGTTTCTTCTTTATTGTAGTATAATAGTACATACAAGAAGGATAAATAATGCCATGTTCATAGTAAACATAACATTATTTTATCAAATTTATTCCCCATACTTTCAAAAACATATTCAAAAGATATTACATCATGATTAAATGGGGTTCAACCCTGGGATGCAAGATTAGTTCAACATATGAAAATCAATAAACATAATTCATCACATCAATAGACTTAAAAACAAGAATCACATGATCATCTGCATAGATGCAGAAAAAACATTTGTCTATATTATGTATATATATATATATACATATATATATATATATATATCATTATGATATTTTCAAATGGGCAAAGAACAATTTTGATTTATTTTTTACCTCCCTCTCTCAATCCCATTCCTCTATTCTATTGGTTATCCTCCCATTTCCATAAGATCCCTTTTACATTCCTTTTCTCCTTCTCTCTCTCTCTTTCCCTCCCTCCCTCCATTTCCTTCTCTCTCTCTCTCTCTCTCTCTCTTTCTCTCCCTCCCTCCCTCTTGCAAATATGAGAGAAAACACTTCACCCTTGACTTTCTGAGGCTGGTTTATTTGACTTGACATGATATTTTCAGTTCCATTGATTTACTAGCAAATGACATAGCTTTATTGTTTTTTGTGTCAGAGGAATGCACATTTTTTCATCTCTATCATAATTCATTAATCCATTCACCAGTTGGTGGGTGCATATCTGGTTCCATAATTTGGTTGTTATGAATTGCACTGCTAAAAACACTGATTTGTCCATATCACTATATCGAGGTGGTTGGAATTGTTTTTAATAATACCAAGGAGTGAGGAGCTGGGTTGTGGTGGTTCAATACTGTTGGCATCAGATCTGCAAATTTGCTGCTGCCATTATTCTCCCTCCCCCACACCATTTTACAACCCAGATTGTCAGTCTGCAAACATCCCAGCCAGCTGTTGGTCCGCTCATCAGTCTGTGAACATTCTCGGCAGTCATTGGTCTGTTATTAACCTGCGACCTACTTAAGAATAGCTCCCCCGCCATTTTCTCTCTCTCTCCTCCTTGCTTTCATGCTCTCTCTCTCTTGCATACATGCTCTTTTTCTCTCTCCTTCTCTCATTTTCTCTCTCACCCTGCAGGAAGACACTCTGCCTATCTGCTTAATAAAATCTCTTGTGTGAGTTCCTGCATCCAGAGTGGTTTCTGGGTTCTTTCACACACCTGGTCTTTTGAGCCACATCCTTACACGTCATTGGGTACTGAAGTCTAAATTCTTCAATCCCTGTCTGAGGTTGGTATAGGCTCCTCCCGAATCTTACCCGTCATTGACTACAAGTCTAGCATATTTAGCCAAACTTGAGGGGAGGTTTCCACATCCATAGCGACCAGAGCTTGGTGAATGATAGCTGTCTCTCTTTGTTGATGTCTATGTATCTTTTATAAATACCAGATACACAGGATAGATATAACACACAATATACCACCAAGGGACCAAAATCCAAACCAACCTTTTCCCCATTGGACAACTGATTGGACAATGGAAGCTAATTGGCGTACAGAGGCCACCTCCACTAAGGTACTGTTAATAGCAAAAATTTGAGATCTTAGGGTAAATGTAAGGTTGCCAAATTTAGAGTTCCAGGTTCCATTAAGATACGTGGATAGACTTTTGGATAGATAAGCAGCCAAACTGAAGTTTTGATATTATACAGAAGTTATACACATGGCAGATAAATAATGAACACATCCCACTGACATCAAATGAGTAATGATGTCTAATTGTTCTTGTATTAAGTCCACTCTCTGGTTGATCAACAGAATTCCAGCTTGCAGCTGTTGATTGATCTCTGATTGAACAGTGAAGGCAGAGTCGGTGTGTTCTGACAAGCTATTGACTGCTTCTGCCATAGGAATCACAGTGGCAAAGGCAGCGGCAGCTTGGCGGCAGCAGCAGCAGAGACAGCAATTGCAGTTACTATAGCAGTGGTGATGCCAAAGTCTCTCTTAGATCTTGGACAGACATCTCATCCTCTTGGGTTTGTACTGGCATAGCAAGGTAGGTAGGGATGCGCATCATGATAGCTATGGGGAAATCGGTTGCATTCCAACATTCTGTAAGAAAACAAGAACTTTCTGGACAAGTAAGGTGGCTACCATTAGTAGTAGCATTGGATACAAGGAACATGAAGGGAGGCCTGACACATACAGGTGTAGGAGGGAAGGCATTTTCCTTAGTACAATTTTGTACTTGGACTGTAGATTCAAAGGTAGCAAACATATTTTGTATATATGTGCAATTCTTTAGAACTCCTCCTAGAATCATAGATAAGCCTGAAATATCTGCACACACTCGAAATGAATTGCAGAGGAGCCAAACATCAAAAGGATCTGGAGTGATAAGTTGTGTGGGGTTTTGTTTAATAAAATTATATCCCTGGAGAGTCTCATTTTTATAAGTAAGAAAATTAGGAGAAAAGGGGAAGGAATATCCTTGATCAATAAACACAGGTGGGGTTCTTGACTGACATCCAGCGGCCCTCAGAATCAAGATTTTAAAAATTTAAAATGAACAAGGCAACAGATAATTTGTCTTTTGGGGATCTGTATGATGCACCAATTCCCCTTTTTGTTTATAAAGCATGTTTTTAAGTGTTAAATGGGCACGATCAACAATGTTTTGTGCAGTAGGTTTATAAGGAATTCCTGTGACATGTTGAATACGAAAGGTGGAACAAAATTGTTTAAAGGCCTGGTGTATATCCAGGACCATTATCTGTTTTAATTTGTAACAACAAACAGTAACCAAGCAAATAAAAGCAATAAAAATACTAACACAACTAACACTTAAAACACATTCATTTACCATAGGATGTCCTTTGCTGTCTCTCTGGACAACCTTCTGTTAAGTTCCCTCACTAGGGGAGCTTCCTTTAAACCTTTGTTGCTGTCTCTCAGACAGCCTTCTGTTAAACCTTAAGGCCACTGTTTCCTCAAATAGGGAAACCTTCTAGTTAATTACTCTAGGGAAACTGTCTTTTACTTACCTTATCCTTGTGGTGCTGATTCTCCTGGCTCTGAAGCAGCGAGGGAAGACCAGCTTGAATCTGAAGTGCCAGTCACTTGGGTGTGAACTGCCACTTCTTCTGGGAGCCCCTTCACCTTCCCCAGGGTGATCTGGGGTATTCTGCTCTCCATTTGAGAAGGAGCTGTTCTTCCTTCTGACCCTGAACTGCTGGATGGAAGGTGAAGCCGCTCCAAGCACAAGGCGCTGCCCTGGGATGCCAGACCTGCTGCAATCCCAGAGGAGCGCCCAACAGGCAAAATGGTGAAGTCTGCTCCACCAAAGACCCACCCCCCCCATCAACAGTCGCCACTTCAACCAGGGGAAAGAGGCCTCCCGGAGCCCCCGAAAACTCCTGGCTCACTCGGGAGGTCTGAACCACTGTGCTCTCCCCAGAGTTCACTGCCAAAAAGTCCTACCGACCCCCCCAAAAAATGATGCTCTCTATGTGGGGCCCACCACCACTCTCTGGCAGTGGTTACCCAGAGTAGCCGCGTTCCCAACTCGGGGGGCCCAGCTGAAGCATCCCCGTGGTGTCGTGGCACCTGATGTGGGGGCAGTGTGGCTGGGGTCGAGGGGCGTGGGCTGGTGGCGCTTCTGGGGTGGTGGCGGCGGTGGTGGCGCCTCACGCTCCCTACTGAGGTCAGGAGGCCAAGCCAGTCTTATGCTGGACAGGAGCACTAGGTGGGTCGGGGAGGGAGGCTGACCCCGGGTCCAGGGAGCTGCTGGTAGCGGCAGCAGCAGCGATATCTGCGGCAGCAGATACAGCAGAAACGGCGGCGGCGGCGCAGAGAGGCCATGGTGGTGGCGCCTGCCACCGCTCACATGACCAGCACGCGGGGAGAGCATGGGTGGCACAGGTCGAGGAAAGCGGGTGGCCTCTGCCACGCTGGCTCGGGGAAGTGAGCAGAGTGAGGCTGCAAGCGCGCTCCCCACCTCAAAAGTTGTGGAGCCGAGGCGGGGAGGGTGGCCAGGGCCAGTGGGCGCTCAGCTCAGAGGCCCTGAGCCTGCCTCCAGCACCTACAGGGACCGCACTGAATCCAAGGCCTATGGCTCTGTCATCCATAGTGCGAGGTGCGGGCGGCGGGTGGTGCCAGCCCTCCGTCGCGCTCCCGCTGCAGCCCCTGACGCATGCCCTTCCCGTCGCGCTGCTGAACTGCGGGAAGTTCATGCACACGGGGAACACCAAGCGGCACATCCGCGGACGAGAAGCCGTTCTCCAGCCTGGAGTGCAGCTGGGCCTTCTCCGACCCCGCTGCGTACAAGGCGCATGAGAAGACACACATGAACCTGCCCATCTCCCCGCTGGCTGCTCCCAGGGCCACGCCCCGGCCCAGTGAGCCAGCCCCTTGCTGCCTGTGCCTCCCCCACCCAGCCCCTTGACGCCCTACGGCTATGAGGAGTGTGGCAAGAGCTACCGGCTCATCAGTCTGCTGAACCTGCACAAGAAGGGCACTCGGGCGGGGTGCGCTACCGCCGCGAGGACTGCGGCAAGCTCTTCACCACCTCTGGCAACCTCAGGCAGCACCAGCTGGTGCACAGCAGGGAGAAGCCCTGCCAGTGTGACTACTGTGGCCACTCCTTCTCCGACCCCACATCCACAATGCACCACCTGGAGACCCACAACACCGATAAGGAGCACAAGTGCCCTCACTGCGACAAGAAGTTCAACCAGGTGGGGAACCTGACAGCGCATCTGAAGATCCACATCCCCATACAGGCCACCAAATGTCACCGACCAGCGGGACACAGTGTGAAACACGCACCACACTCTACTTGCTTGGACGGAAAAAGACCTTTATTACAGGAAGAACACTCACTTATATACAGTTAACAAACCAATCAGAAATTTGATGCCAAGGGTAAGTAAGTCTTGATATATTACTATTGGTAGATTAGGCATGGTCTGACAGGGATAGCCAGTGTGCCCATCTTTCTGTTCACAGCAAGAGACAAACTACACGCCCCCTGGTGCTGTGCCAGCTGCCATCTTAGCTTGGTCTCTGCGGTGCGACCCCGGGCATCGCCCTCCACAGTATTGATGCCTCCAGTATTGCACCTGTTGCTCAGGATCGCTAGACTATTCTGGGTGTTTTCCTCTTCCATGTGCATCTTTGGACTATGTTCCCTAGTACTGTGAAAAATGCCATTTCTCGTTGTGAGTGATGGTATTGAAACTGCAGGTCACTTTTTATCCTATTGACCTAAGTACCTTCTTGATAGGAGTTTAGTAGCATTGTCAAACTTCTCCTTCATAAATATTGGTTGACCTGTATCTCTCCCTGTGCTTCTCCCCTATCTTTTTGGAAAACAGATTAACAATTGAGCCCATGAAAGGGCTCCACCTAAATATTCACATAAGAAAGTTTATAGTTGTGGAATGAAAAATAGACATGATTCACTGTGGTGTACTCATATATATCCATGAGAAAGTTAGGTCCAATTTCTTCCCCTGTCTTTTCTTACCCCATCCCATAATCCTTCCCTTCATCCACCTTTGTCTACTCCACTGAACTTTTTCTACTCAGTTTTTATCCCTTCACCTGATTTTACATTAGCTTACACAACATTCTAATTAAAAAAATCTATAAGTAAAAAGCAGACAGTTCAGAAGAGGAGAGGGAAAGGAAAAGGAGGTCTTGGAGACTCAATTAGAATAAACAGTATTCCATGGGGTTATGATTATGTCACAATGAATCCTAATGCCATATATAACCATAAAATAACAATAAAAACTACAGTCCTAAATTCACTAAGGAACAGAATGTTCAGAGGTGAAATGTTTAGATTATATTTATTTAAAAATCTCCATGATTTTCCAGAATTGTGACTCTTTCACTTTACTACCATATTGGTCATAGCAGAGATCATAGAATAAGAACTACCTCTATCGAGGAAAATTAAGAAAAACAATGCTAATCCCATCCCTGGATGAATGCAGAGATTAGTGGAACCATCCAGGTCTTGGAGGATGTAAGCATGAAGATGCACCATGTTTCCATTTGTCTATCCTATCTGAAATGTGTAAAGGACAAATGGATCTTCGAGAAAGACAGTGGACCATCACAGAATTTTCCATATGGGGAAAACAGTTGAGTGCATTGTGCGAAATATATCATTGTTTTTTTTTTTTTTCAAACCAGCATCCCCTGTTAGCTGGCATTAATGTAGCTGTCAATCTTGTAAATGAGTTTTTCTTCATCCTTCTGCACAAGATAGAGTGAAGGTAGTTAGCTTATAATTGGAAAACACAGCAACTTCACTGACTGTATACTCCTGGAGGTACATTATCTCTACAAATCAAGGACATATTTTATTTTCAGGGACACAAGTGTTGTTTTCATCTACAAATTTCTTCACTGCCTCTTTCTGTACATAACATGCTGCCTGGGTCTAGTGAGAAAGAAACCAGGCAAGGTAAGAGAGAAGGAGGAAGAGTCAGGGAAGAGCCCTGTTTGGGACTTGATCTGACACCTCTCCTGACATCCCAGACTGGTGAAAGATGCCCCATGTGAGATTCTCTAAATCATGCTGTGTTCCACGGGCTTTTCACAGCTCCTTTGAGACATGAAAAACCCAAGTCACCAAGACTGGGCACACTGGCCAAGGCAGCTCAGGTGCGGTCCTGGATGCGGGCAGTTCTGTATCATCTTGTGGGCACTGCAGCCTCTTCCTGTGACTGTGCTGCTTCTCTTGGGCACTCACCAGCTCTTTCCATGTGGGCAGAGGTAAGAATGACATCTGTCCACTGCAAGTAATCAAATTGTTCATACCTGGCCAGTTCTCCATACAGAGTAATTCTGTAGGTTTTGTCTATTCTCTCTGTCACAGGGAGAGCTCACAGATTCTTTCTAATTTTCTGTGATAAAAAATAAGCACAAAAATTTAATACCATTGTCGTTGAAAATACATAAGCCTGATTTAGGCACCTTTTATTACTGTGAACAATTTTAACTGACAAGAACATGGTACAGTTGGAAAATTTTGTGTTTTCATATGTGTTATTTTTTTATTTTATTTCTATGTATTTATTTATTGCAATAGCGAGAATTAAAACCAGGGTGAATCTAAACTGAGCCACACCCTCAGTTCTGTTTTCATTTTTCTTGAGTGTGGGCCTCACTGAATTGCTAGGCTTCCATGAGCACATAGTCCTCTTGCTTCAGGCTCCCTAGATGCTGCATGACATGTGCACCAAGAGGAGGGAGGGTTTATTTTGACCCATGGTTTCAGAGTTGTACCCCATGGACTGCTGACTCTTAGGCAGAAACACCGGGGGGCAAAGAAAAGCTGTTCACCTCAAGACAGCAGGAGAAGAAAAAGAAAGGCAAGGAAAATCCAAGGTCAGATTCACTCCAACTCTTACTCCCAAAGACTGTACTTCCAGGAACCACACACCACCTGCCTATAGTTAGCAGCCAGCAGGACATTCAGATTTGTCATCTATCAAGTGGACTAATGCACTGAGGAGGTCAGAGCCTCATGGTCCAATCCTGATCCAATCATGTCTTCACAGTCACACCACTGAACACTCCTGCATTGCCTGACATGAGCTCTGATCACACACCAGAGCTTTCCATTCCTGACCCCCAATCTCAGGCCAATTTCACAATGCAACATTCAGTTCATCACCAAGGGACACATATCTTAACCATGACACCATTGCTCAGAATCCAACATCTGTGGTACTTAAGGTGAACTCTTGCCTGAGAGCTCCTGTAAATATCAAAACCAAGTTACATGTATACTATACACAAAGACATCAAGTGAAGGTTCCCTTTCCAAAATGAAAAAAGGGACTTAGAAAGGAGGACTGGTCTCAAAACAAGACAACAACCAAAAAAATCAAACACTAAGATTTGTAGTCCCCTATCAGACAATCACAGCACCTGGTGGTGAGAATATTTATGGTGTCTAACAAGCAAAAGTCTCCCAAATTAAATGCGGATTGAAAGGAAACTTCTCTTTTCACAGTTTCAGAGGCTGATCAAGCAGTGCATGGTGTTCTGGACCATCATCACCGTTGAGTTCATTTGCATTGCAGCAGTTACACAATCTGAGATCTTAGGGTAGTTTTTCACATTAATGTGCTGGTTTTCTTTCCTTCCTCCTGTCAGTTACGTGACCACTGCTAGGGAGTTCTACCTGTGGACCCACATGTGAGTCAGTGGACAAGATCAAGAACACCTTGCTTACCTTCAACTTAAATCATTTTGAGATGAAATTGGAAGATTCATGCAGGTCTGGTCATAAACCTTTATTCTATTTCAAATAAAGCAGTACATACCAACATCTCATAATGTAATACGTGATGTAACTAGTGATATGAGTTACAGTGATTACTTTTGATATCTTTCTTTCTCAGGGGTCTCTGTTTATTTAATGGACACTAGTTTATACATACGTATGGGGCACCATGAGGTGTTTTTATCACATAACCAATTAATAATATTAAAATCAGGGAACACACACATACATATATCCTCAAAAAATATATGTAAATACTCTATGCATTATCATTATCTATGCTCATGCTCTGACTCCTAGCCCACCAGAATGCTTTGCACCTGTATTACTGTAATTAGTGCCATTTATTCACTTTTGCTCTCCACTTACCTCCCCCAGACCTCGGGTGTTCACCATCTGCTCTTGGGTCCACCAGTTTCTGTTCCACCAGTGAGTGACGTCTGGTGCTGCTGTCTCTTTGTGTCTGAATTAGTCGACTTCACATTACACTCCACTTCAGTGTTCAATGATAGGGTTTTATTTTACTTTTTGGATGGATGCTTTTCCATCATGGTGGGTTACAATGTGGCGATTATTCATACTTCATTTGATGGTCACTTATGATGGCTCTAGCTCTGGATGATTTATTCTGCAGTGAACATAGGATCGTGGGTGTCTCCTGGACATGTTGATTTTATACCTTGAGCCTAAAACCCATTGTGGAATCACTGAATTATGTGGTAGTTTTATTGTTAAAGTTTTTTGGATTCTGCCACAGATTTATGACATCTGTACTTATTAAATTCCCACCTACAGTGTGTGAGGGTTCTTTTCTACCATGTTCCTATCCACACTTGTAAACTTTTGTCTTTTTGACAGTGGTCATTCTAGTGATTTTGAAGCTTGAATATACATGACCCTAAAAACTACTGAGGTTGACTATTTGTAAATTGTCTGCTGGAAAACGTGTCCATAGTTATTGCCCCTTTTAAAATCAGGGTGTTCTGTTTTTAATGAAATTGTTTTTGTGTTTTGTTATTGAGTTTTTTCAAAATTTGCATTTTTTGGCATCAAACCCAAGGAATTGCTTGTACTGATTAATGGTCTCCCACTAAGCTACACCAACAAAACCTGCTATTAAAAATGTTTACATTTATTTTCCATATCCAGAATATATACTCCCTATGAGACATAGTCTTTCCAAAACTATCAGTTACTAGGTAGTTACTGTCTTCATTCTTGTTCATACATTTCTTTTCCTGTGCAGAGTATTTATAGTTTAATGGAATCTCATTTGCCCCCCCCTTTTTTTGTTTCCTGTCATTTTGGTGACATGTCCAAAAATTATTGTGTATAATAATGACCTAAATCTTTCTCCTGGGTTTCTTCTATACCTTTGGTAAGATTCAAGTCTTACATTTAACTCTTTAACCCATTTTAAGAGACTTTGTGGCTTGAAAGACACAAGAGTCTAGGTACATTCTTCTCCACGTGAATATGCAGTTTTCCCTGGACCACTTTATTGAGATGACTCTTCTTTATCTAATGAAACTTTGGAGTATCATTTTGTGAAGTCTGTTAGCTGTAGATGCATGAGCTACTTGTAGACTCCTATTCTTTTCCATTAGTGCAAGTGTCTGTTTTATGCCAATGCCATGCTGTCAAGTGTGGTGACTGAATTAGGGTTCCTGAGTTGTTGTGTAACAGAGGCAACACCATTCCTGGGGAACTTCCAGTGTGAAGGTGTTGATCAAAGACTGCAGTTGTTATGGTGATGCAAAATTCAGTAGGAGGTTCTTTGCCAGTCATGGGCTATTCAGTTTTTGACTTTGAGGTTCAGACACCAGCTGCCCAGGGGGAATAAGTTATGGGCATAAGCTGATAATTGGGCTGCTCAAAACTCTGATCTTGGTTATGATTGTTCTGAATATTTTCTCACAATAAAAATTTTGATGATTATATTTATACAATAAATGTGCTGCGGTTTTTCTGTGTCACTATCTCCCTACCAGGGATTTTAGTAAACCACTGGGAACCAACTTTTTCTCTCTTTCCATGGCTGCTTGTCTTTTCTCCATACCTTTGTTTCTCAATCCTTTTACCTAAATTAATGAATGTGCAGGTCCCAACATCAACCTTTTTAGATTCCTATATCCTTGCAGCATATTTTCAATTCTGAAGTAGTGGAATGCCTCCTATTTCATTCTTTTTGCTTAAAATGCATTGGGCTGTGCTTTTATTGCACTGAGGAATATCCATACAAGTGTCATAATTTAAAAGGAACATTCATCTCAACAAGAGTGCACAATTATGCAAAGTCAATTATTCATACACAAAGCTCTTCATTATCCCAGTCCTTGCTAACAATTTTAATGTCTTCTCACCTATCTAGGAACCAGCCTTAATGGGTGTGAGGTTGTGTCTTCTGAATTTTATTTGCAGTTTCCTGTAGACCAACAATGTTGAACACCTGCTTATAAGCTTTATGGACATTCATATGTCTTCTTTGTGTATCACAAGTCTCTTGTCCATTTGTAACCTGCTTAGTCTTGGGTTTTTTAACTATCCACCTATGTGAATTACTCACATAATTTGGACACTGAAATTATGAGTCACAGTGTTTCAAATGTGGGTGTCATCCCATTATGGCTTTTCAATGATTCGAGTGTGTCCTGTATGTGAAGGATGTATTTAATTAAATATAGTGCCACTGGGTAATTCCTTTTATTTTTTCCTGTATTGGATATCATATCCATAAACTTACTGAGGAAAACAAAGTGAAGGGGAATTTCCATGTTTTGCATTGGAGGAGTTCTAAAACTTTAGTTTTATGTCTAAATCGTTGCTCAACTTTGAATAGAGTTTGGGGATGAGTTAAAATGAAGACCTAATACTATATTTGCATGAGGGGATCTAGTTTTAGCAACAACACTTGCTGAACAATTCATGAGACTTACTCAGCATTAAAGATGAACTCTGTTGACTCACTACCATGAATTCAACATTAAATTGGAAAGTGACAGCATTGAACTAGAATTCTTAAACACAAAGAGAACCTTCAGATCCCAGGTTCACATGTGTAACATATGGTGGCAGTGATTCACTAAGGGACAGTGGCCATGTTTACCAAAAAGAAAAATAATCAGAATTGTGAGATGCTGAGAGGTCTTTGGCATTGATCAATTGATAACCATGTCTGTAGGAATGAAACATGACAGTTCTATCCCATTCTTTATGGATCTCTGGAAGGTTCAAATCCCAAATCTTGTAAGTGGAAATCTGACTTCAATCTTCAGAACAGAATCCATGGCTCCTTCTT
>JAHUXG010019803.1:0-21617 GCA_020740815.1 Sciurus niger | reverse complement strand
AATAAATATTTCTATTTGACCAGAAAGATTAATGAAAGTTACATATTTTTAAAGTCAACATCGTTAAGTTGAAAAGGGCATTGCAATAAGAGAAGGCCCAGTTTCCACCAAATATAGGATTTGATTTTATCTTTAATAGTAAACTGTGTTAAAAAATCTATAAAATGCAGTCAGTAGAGACATTGAAAATTAGTCTCATGGCCTTTTTTTTTTATACATAATGGCCTTATTTTTCTAAATTAACTTCAGGATAGCAATTTAATACATCATTCAAAAATCTTAAAATTTATGTCATTGACCCAGCAATTATAATTTAAGGGTTCTATGGAAAGATAATCTTTAAGTATAAAGATATTATTTTATGAATATGTTTAATAACCTTGTTTTTAAAGTAGCAAAAAGAATCCAAAAGTCCAACGTAGAGTTTGGATAAATGAAATACATGACAAAAACCTGGCATTAAAAGTATTCCTGTAAAAGCATACTAATTGTGTGCAATCTAAAACAATGTTATAAGCTTTTAAAATGAACAATATAATTGTGTATGTACAAAATATGTATATCTCTGAGCTTATTTATAGAAAACATTTTAGAAGATTTAAAAATTGTTAATAATAATTGCTGGAACCTCAAAAACAATTTTTTATGTGTACTTACTTTCTTCTAAGTGGGTTTCTGGACAAAATATAGGGAAGATACCATAATCTTGAAGTCATCTTTAGCCTCTTTATCTGAATATTATTTTATAAAAACTCTGTATATAATTCTTTGGATTAATATAAATTAAGTAGCATAATCTAATATCACATCTGAAACATGAAACAGACATGCCAAGAATTTCCATCCCCTCTTAGCAGAAGTTGTCAAAATATTTCCCATATTGTTAGACTTCAAATAAGCCAGTATCTTCTGAATGTTCTCTAAAAATATAGTTAAGTTTATTTTTTAGTGTAGAGAGTAATATAAAAACTGTAAACTTATATTTATTTAATTTTAAAATATTAAATGTTTTAATTAATTTTTAATTAAATTGCTATAAGTTTGTAAGAGACCATTATTGAGAAGGCTTTAGTTTGGGGACCATCAGATTAATAACATGTCACTGTAAATCTCATATTTAAAAGACTTCTTTATCCTGAAAACAAGAATATAACTAACATAAGTCAGTACTAATTACCATGGTTATTTAAAATATAGTCATCGATGTTTTCATATTAATCAAATTTGGCTTTTAAAGAGAAATTTAAAATTTGGAATGGAAGTGTTGTATTTTAAAATAAGTTATTGTTAAACCAAATTGTGTAAACCATAATGTCTTTGAATTTAAGTTTTTTTAAATAGTAGAAATTCAACAGGCATAAGAAATTATTTTATTAGGATGAGAAATTAATATTTTAAGTATTTTCTTTTTCTTCTCTCCTTTAGTAGGATGGTACAATGAATAGGGGTTCATGAAAAGGTCTTGTCAATATTTGTAACCACCCTTTATATTAGAAACAGTAGAATTTAAAGATTAAAAACTTTTAATAACCTTAGCTGATTGTGTTAATTATATAAAGCCAATTTAATTATATATAGCCATTTAAAATATATATATATCCAATTTTATGTAGCTAATTTAATTACATGTAAATATTTTGAAAATTATTTTGTACAAATTTTGTTTTAATTTGTTCAACATGCTATAGTCTTCTATTTTATCAGGTTAAAAAAAAAAGTTTTAGGCACTTACATATTATACCTGATAGTTTAAGTGCTAGTATCTTGGTTCTCAATGAGAAAAAAGAGAACAAAGAAATTTTAGACCTTTTGTTAACCAAGTTACAAATATGTCTAATGTTCATATATATTTTAGTTAGTAGTATCTGATATTTTTACACTTAGCATATGATGTTCCAATCGATGATATTTTAGCATCCCATCCTTGAAAATCAATTAAGTATCTCCTGTACTAAAAGTATAGATAATTAATTTATTCACCTCAAATTAAGTTTATTTATTCTTAATTGCAAAATCAAGAAATCAAAATATTATAAATATTAATATTAATAATTTCTTTCCTGTTTAAATAAAACATTAGAAACAAGGAATATACATCTTAAATATTATAGAATATAACAATGTATTATTTATTTGACCACCTGGAAAACTGTGAATTGAAAGTTCTTTTTACCTGGAAATGTGAGTAAATCGGTATAAAGAAGTCTTTTATTTTTATTTTTAATTGTTTACCCAATATGAATTAAATTTTATTAATTCACATGATTAAGGTTATATAAGTCCATATTTATTTTAATTTTAAAATATGAGCATGCTCATTGAACTCTAAGTAAATTTTGAAATCATATAAATGTAATCATACTGTGTACACATTTGTAGATCAGTCAAAAAGAGAAATTTTTATAATTAATTGTAAGTGAAGACACATAGCAGTGAACATGCATCAAACATTGATATAATTTGTCTAAGAATTTAAGATATAAAAAGAAAAATTTCAAAATAATTTGGGTCTCTGACTTTTTTCCTAATAATTGTTATTCACCTTTAAATTCATCCCAAAAAAGCAAAAGATTAATTCACCAAAAACACAATCAGAAGATCTTTTATCAATTTTTGAAAATCTGTTTTGTTTCCCTTTTTAAAATTTTTTTCTTGGGTCTGTTTTCTCCTAGTGAACCTTCAGGTTTCTCCATTTACACTTATATGTCAGCCTTCATTGAGACCAGTAAGGAACTAAAAGAAAGATTATTGGTTCCAGCAAAAATTTGATGAGAAGGGCATATTAACCTTTTCTTGTTTTTAGGACAGGTTTGGATGACAAAGAAAATTATGAGACCTTATTTTCTATTACTTTTGAGAATGAAGTTACTATGCTAATCTCCTTTCTGAGATATGTCCTTGACTGTTGGCCTGATTTGTCCATGACTATCTATGCAGCACTTTTGGGTGAATTTTTAGGGTTCTTTTCTCTCAATGACAAACAGGTTAAACCTTGTTTCTTAGGTTAGCTGAGAACAGGGACTTGAATTAAAGCCCCTTTTCAATATTTTAAAAACTTTTAGTATTGCTGTGCCCGGACCTCTTGGTAGGTGTTGTGCCCAAGTCCCAAACCACCACCAAAGAGACCACCAGGGATACCAGGCCATATGCAACCACAGAAAGAGCCAGTTTATTCAAGCAGCTGCTGGAGTATTCAACACAGAACAGTTTAGCAATCAATGCCCAATACCCTGAGCACAAATTTACAAGCTGTTTTATACACTTCAGACAAAGGGACTCAGTTTCTCTTTTACAATTGGAGGGTTTATGTCCTTGTTTGCATATCAGGCCATACAATTTCAGCTGCAAAGTTTTAGTCACCATAGTAACCACTGGTCTATAGGACATCAGTGGTGAGGTCAGCTTGACTAAGTCGGGAGATCCCCTGTTACCCCTAGCAACAGCCTAAATTAGCTGCCAAGGTCATACTGTTATCTAGCTAGACTGACCTCAACTCATCTGCAGCTTTTCATTTTTAACCATTTTTAGCATCATCAGCTCTGGCAACTTTGTAATTTAACACATTGGGGCCTTACAGTCCCTCCACTTTATTTGAATCTTACTGGGTCCCACCAAACCTGAATGGTCCTGGAGGGAGCAGGAAGGACGGAACAGGTAAACTATGCAGGAGAGGGGTCAGGGCTAGTCCCCCCTGTCCTTGAAAGATGAGGTCTCCAGGCAGCTGCACATTCCTCAGAGAGATATCTCTGAACAGCCTTGATAAGCCCAGGGACCCAGCACATCCTCTTTGCCCTGAATTGTCTCTAGGGAGTGCCACCTCAGCTCTGGCACCCTGGTGATTAAGATAGTTCCTTAGTGTTTGCACATGCCCTTTTCCTGTGGGGGGGGGGGAGTATTACAGGCCAGTTCATGAAACAGCTTGTTTATACAAGATGGCTGCACAGTTGTCACCCCATTCTCACCAACATCAAGTGGGGTTTTCTTAAAACCAGAACTACTGTTTCTTCAAATAATGCCAACAGTGCAGTGACATAAGGAGACATACAATGGCAGATAATTATAGTGTATTTTCTGCACAAACTTCAAATATTTAATCTTCATACAAATCAATATACACAACATTTCAATACAGAGAAGAAAAGGCTAAAAGTTAAAGTTGTCAGTTTATTCAAATATATATCAAAATACTTAATAAACTTAAGAAATATCAAACAAATTACTTATAGAAGTGAAAATTAAAGTTACAACAAGATAGCAAAAATGCATCGATTAGGATGACTAACATGAAAAAATAAAGCATACTAAATATTGTTTATCACATCAGTGTTGTATCCACTCTCATGTGATACTGGTACAATCACTATGGAAAATTATGTGGTGTACTTTAAGACCATATCTCAAAAAAAAAAAAAAAAGACCATATCTCATGATGTAAACATTGCAATTCAAGTAAATATATTTTAAATATAAATAGGTTTATATCTTTCATGTGCTTAAAAATGGGCATTCATAGTAGGACTATTTACTATAACCTGAAAACTATAAATTACTCAAAAATGCCCATGGATAATAGATTGAATAAATAAATGTTTAAGTATGATGACATTATACATTTCTTCACATTTTCTCAGTCATATATTTAGGATCATAGTTAATAATAATGTATGACATGCTTAAAAATTGCTAAGGGATTACATTTCAAATATCTCTGCACAAAATATAAGTGTATGGGGTGATGGATATGTTAATGAGATGGATTTAGCATTATGCATTGTATGCACATATCATAACATCACACTGCAGTTCATAAATACAATGGATGGAAGTTGAAACAATGGTGGAAGGTGGCAAGTCTTGATCTCCTCACAATGAAGAAAGGAAGCAGTTAAGGAAAAGCAGAATTGGGAGGTGGGTGAAAAATACATGCTCTAAGACTCAACATTACAAATTCTGAAACTTGGAGAGACTTGGAGATGGGGTACCAGAGTTGAAAATAAACTCAGAGTCCCCTAACCCCAAGGTGAACAAGGGTGGGGGAATAGGGGAGGGGAAATAAAGAGAGAAAGAGGAAAACAGAGGGAGTAGAAAAATGCTTAAACTCGACCAGTTAAAAACATTGGAAAGTGCAGACAAAATTTAAAATGTGACAGGATCAGCAGGGTTCTTAAAACACAGCAGTTTAAACTCAAGTCATGAAAGGAAAGCTGAGTGAGGGGTCTGTAGCTACATTTGGAGCCTTTAGTCAATCACTCAACCCTTTAAACAACAGGGTTTTTTCCCCTGCCCAGATAGCCAGGAATTAAACCAGAGGGAAGTACCCTGCAGTTGGAACACTTAAGAATCCAGCTAGAAAGAACTTCTAGAAGTACAATTCAAAGCCTGCTAAAAGTCCCTCTCCCTCATTCTGAACAAGGAAAAGGGAGTCGTGCACAATTCTATCAGAAGTGCACATGAGCCAGCACTCTGTTCATCCTCTGAAAACCGGGCAGAGACAGAAAACTCTGTGCAATTTCCACTCAACTCAGAGAAATAGAAACAAAGTAGCTTATACTACAAGGAGAAAAAAGTGGATTCATTAGGACAAAAGAAACCTCAACCAGTGGTTGAGGGAGGCACAATAAGAATCCTAGAAAATGCCCCTGGGATCATGGGACCATACTAGAGGGAAGCAGCCTGAATATATTGTTATATAAAGACCCAATTCCTGGATGGTGGCAACTATAAAGAGAAGGCTGCTAGGGTAAGTTCCCTGAAAACACTAGGAATCTTATGCTGAAGATACCTGTGAAGATAGTCAGAGGAAATTTAATTAAGGCTGAAAATTACTAGATCCTAGGCAACAGGAAGTGCCTGCTTCCAGCCTCAACTTGAACCCAGTCAGGTGCATGATCTCAACAATATTCAGTCTTCAAAAGACTCACCTCACAGGCATTGGCACCCAGACTAAAGGTGAAAGGATAAATAAAGTTATAACATTCACATGTTATAATAGCAAGCAGGAGTAGTTATTTTTATATCAGATAATGTGGTTTTATTTAACATTATTCAGAAGAGATAAAGAAGGTCATTTCATACTTCTTAAGGGAATCATACATCAATAATATGTAATAAAAGTAAATATCTATGCCATGAACAATGGAGTAATTATGTCATAAAACACACACTTCTCAATATGAAGTATGAAATAGACTACAGTACAATACTATGGGTTGACTTTATTCCACCTCTCTCACCACTAAGTGGATCTTGCAAGCAAACTAATATTCTACAGAACTAAAAAATACAAGTAAAAATAGGGACCTAACAGACATCTATAGAATATTTCATTAATCAAATCACTTTAGCTTAGAAGCACATGAAATATTTTCTAACTGAGACAGTATTTTGGATACAAAGTAAATCTTAGCAAATACCAAAAAATAGAATTTAAATCCTGCATTCTATCAGACCATAATAGGATGAAAGTAGAAATCAATAATAATCTAAACAGAAATTATCTTAACTACTGGATATTATATAATACAGTTTTGAAAGATGAATAGATAGCAGAAAAAATTAAGGGGAAATAAATTTGTTTTCAGAAATAAATGAGAGTAGTGATACAACATATCAAAAGTTCTAGGACACTATTAAAGCAGTTGTAAAAGAAAAGTTTATACCATTTAGTTCATACATTAAAAGAATAGAAAGATACCACATAATCTAACATTACATCTCAACGACCTAGAAAAAGAACAAACCAACATCAAAATGATCACAAGATGTGAAATCATCAAAAGCAATCAACATCAATAAAACTGAGAATAAAAAATAAAGATCAGTTTAAAAAAGTGTTGATTTTTTGAAAGGATAATAAGGTCCATAAATCCTTAGTCAAACTATTAAAAGAAAGAGTAAAAATACCAAATTAATAAAATTTGAGATAAAAAGGAAATATCACCATAGATACTACTGAATTCCATAGGATCATCAGAAAATATTTTGAAAATTTATACTTCAAAATGCTAGAAAATCTTGAAAACATTGATAAATTCCAAGGGACATGTGACCTGTCAATATTGAACCATGAGTATATAGAAAACAGATCCATTACAAATGATGAAATTCAAGTATCTATCAAATGGCTGCCAAGAAAGAAATGTCCATGACTAGAAGGGTTCTCAGTGAGTTTTCTTGGACATTTAAAGAACTACTAAAATTCCTCCTCAAATGATTCATTGAAGTAGAAAATGAGGGAATACTACCTAACTCATTTTATGAAGTCAGTATTACTCTGATTCTAAAACTGGGCAAAGAAATGCAAGAATGTTCAGAGAAGAAATGATTTGGTTATAACAGCCTTAACCCAATTAGTGAATTAATCACCTGATAGGATTAATTGAGTGATAACTGAAGGCAGGTAGAGAGTGGCTGAAGAATGTGGGACATTGGGGCATGACTGTGGGGTATATATTTTGTATCAGGCAAGTGGAGTCTCTCTCTCTCTCTCTCTCTCTCTCTCTCTCTCTCTCTCTCTCTAATCATGAGAGCAGCTTATCTCTTCCACACAATTCTTTCATGATGTTCTACCTCACTTCAAGCCCCAAGAAATGGAACCAGACTTCCATGAACTAATATCTCTGAAACCATGAGCCCTGAAATAAATTTCTCCTCCTTTACAATTATTATGGTTGGGTCTTTTAGGCTCAGCAATGAAAAATCTGACCAAAACAGAAAGAAAAATACAGAACAATATCCTTGATGAACATAGATACAAAATTTCTTAATAAAATATTGGCAAACAGCATAGAAAAGCACATAAAAAGATCAAGTGTATAATGATCAAGTGGGTTTATCCCAGGGATTCAATGTTGGTTCAACATATGGAAATCAGTAAATATAATACAGCACATAAACATATATAAGGACAAGGATCACATGGTTATTTCAAGAGATATAGAAAAAGCATTTGAAAAAGTATAACACACATTTTCAATATACTAGAAAAACTAGGGATAGAAGGAAATTACTTTGACACTGTAAAGGTTATATAAGATATAAAAGATAAGGCAGACTTTATACACAAGGAGAAGAAGTGAAAGCATTTTCTCTAAAAACAGGAAAACATGCCCACTTTTCCCACTATTATTCAAGATAGTCCTTGAAACTCTAGCCAGAGCAATTAGGGAAAAGGAGAAAATTAAATATGTATAGGAAAAGAAGAATTCCAATTATTTCTGTTTACTGACTACATGGTCCTGTATTTACAAGAATGAAGAAAATTCACCAGAAAAGTTTAGAATTCATAAATAAATTGAGGAAAATAGCACAATACAATGTTGACACCCATAAATCAAAGACATTCTTATCTACAATGATTAATCTACTGGAAAAGAAATTGGGAAATTGATACCATTCACAATATCCTCAAAATAAATAAAATACTTGGGAATCAATTTAGCAAAAGAGGTGAAGTAGTTCTACAATGAAAACTAAAGAACACTAAAGAAAGAAATTGGAGAAGACCTTAAAAGAAATACAAAATAGGTCTGTAGATGTAATTCAGTGTTCAAGTGCCCCTGGATTTAATCCGCAGTACCCCCAAATAAGAAAAACATGTCATATGAGTTACCGGCTGAAGTTGAGCTATTTACAATATGTCCAAGAAGACAGAGTTATTAGACTAGTAAGAATCTAAATCAGGGGTCAAGATGAAAATTACTTCTGGAAATATTAATTAGAGATAAATGAAGTAAATGGAGATAGATAAAAATATAGAAATGGTAAAAACTATTCTTGAGAAAACCAATAAAAGAAAAGAAGGCCATAAAATATTTGTATATAGGAGGAAAATGAAGACAGATAAGTCAAAAATTTAAATTGTCATAACAGTTAAAGATCAGCTCCTGATAAGGCATGTGGCATTCATCACTGACCACTTCTATGAAGTGACACCCTTCATTATGCCCTTGGGGCCAGTCAAAATTCTACCATTCCCAAACATGTATTTAATATTTATCTATTTAAAAATGTTAAGTGATGCATGATGATTGTACAAATTTATGGGGACACATATGATATTTTGATTTGTATATAAGCATCAAGACACTTAAAAAATCTATCTGAAATGCGAATCACGTCTTGTGTTGAGGACATTTAAATTTCTGTTTTCTATTTTGAAATATATAAATTATTGTTGAAAACAGTCACACTACTATGTTAGAAACGATGAGTACTTAATCTCTCTCATAGGCTGTGAGAGCACACATGATAGGTCATAATCTTAGTCTAGAGACTGAGAAAGAGTTTTCTCAATTGGATGACAAATAGAACAAACTAAGAAGGGTTTGTAACAGGTAGGTGAGGAGAAGTGCAAATATCATTTCAAGAAGATGAAAAGAAACGATAGAATATCCCCAGAAAGACAGCATAAATTATTACAGTCACTGGCAAACATTACTGAAAAATCATGGAATGCATGTTAGGCTGGGCACTAATGAAGATAATGTTAAAAAAAGGCAAGAACCAATCTACATATGTTCCTGTCATCTATCTTAAAGATACCAGTAGAAATATTTTAGCAAAAGAACGTCATTAAAGGTTTGAAGTAGAGTGCTGATCTGGTGAGGGATATTTGTATTTCCATTGCATAATGCTATTTTGATGTAGTCTGGAAAGCAAGTTCAATGATAGAAGATTGCACTTGGTGAAATGACTAAGAAAACAGCTCTTCAGGAGAAACTAAGTGGAATTGTCTACTTGGTGTAAGAAAAACTGTAGAAGAAATGATTTCCAATTTATTAGAACTTGAAATAGGCAGAAAACACAAACCATGTAGGGTATAATCTTAAAAAAAAAGTGTTGAATAAAAATTCTAGAAACCATGAGTTTTCTCAGAGAGAATTTTTTTAAAGGATTAACTGAGTATAAAAAATGCTACACGAAAGGATTGGTACTGAGACACACTCCCTAAGTTACCGGAATTATGGAAAAGAAGCACTTGGAAAATTGTCTTCCAGTTCTAAAAGGCCAGAGTATTTTATAATGAAAGTTTATGGAGAAGAACTTACATTGCTCACATTGAACCTATGTTGGCTACAGATGAGAATAGAAAGATAATTCAAAGTTAGAAAATTTTGAGAATAGGAAAAGTTTGGGAATGTAAGAATAGCTGCTCCTCTTTGACTAGTAGGGAATGTAAGGTATCTTGATGCTCATGCTCCTGGGACTTTGAATGGAGGGTTGGAATGTACACTAAGAAGTTAGGAGCTATTATTTATGCTCTGTTTTCTCTGTTCTTCTGGAACTGTTAGATGAATTGCTTTCTTAACATCTCCTCTCTTCCATGCTCTGGCTTATAACAAAATTAAGACATCTCATTTTTTTATCAGTGGATATTGTAACTTTGAGTTTTTAACATAGAAACTTGATATTCAAAATTATGTATCAATAAAATAGGGAAAAACTTTCACTTTCCAAATTTACCTTGAAGCAGAAGGAGTTTCACTGTGAATTATGGATGGGTTGAAACTGAGATGGCCCTTACAAGTGTTGCCACAGAAGTTCAGAAGAAAATGTGGCATTCAATATATATTTAAGTACATTTCCTTGAAGTGAATACATAAATGACTGAATAAAAAAAGGCATTCAACAAGTTTATTTGTTAACAAGAGAAGCAGAACATACTGGAGAGTGATAGAAATTGCACAGATAACTAAGTTACTTGCCATAGTTCATCTGTAAATATCAAAGAAAGATATAAAAGTAATTATATATCATGAATAAAAATGTGGAAAAAAATAAAATGAATTGGAAAGGAAGTGCAAGATTTTATAAAATTATATTGAGGCCAGAAGTTGTTTTCTTTAAAATTGCAACACTTTCTCTGAATGTCTGACAAATTAGACTCATTTGAAATTTAATTCATACACATGACTATGTCAATTTCATAATCTTATAAGTAAAATTTTTTATATATGTTAGTTCCAGTCTTGTCTTTAGAACATACTATGGAAATATGAGATAAATGGGATTTGTAAGGAGAAAAAGTTATTTTTATTATACCATCATGAATAAATTCATAAGAAAAAATGTAATTAAAATATCATGACATATATTATATATAAAAAGTACATTTATAGATTATATACCTATAAAAATATTTCTTTTTTGATATCTTTATTTATTCTTATGCAGTGCTGAGGATTGAAGCCAGTGCCTAACACATGCAAGGCAAGTGCTCTTCCACTGAGTTGTATCCCCAGACCCAAGATTATTTCCTTTAAATTAGCATTCACTAATGTTATACATTATCTAATAGCATTTCTTAAAAGTTGTATATTATTTTAATTCTTCTTTTTCTATACTATTTTCTATGAGATTAAATACAATATTTTAAGTATAATGATGTTGCTGCCTGCAGCAGCAATCCTGCGGGAATTTATTGGAGGTGGACTGGGAATGAACTACTTCTATTATCTTTCTTTGGACTGCTTCCTTGCTTACTTGCTTGTTCACTAGTTTATAGAGGAAGAGAGACATTGCTTAGAGGAAGAGAGGCTTTGAGAGGAAGAGAGGCTTTGCTTAGAGGAAGAGAGGCTTTGCTTAGAAGAAGAGAGACTTTGCTTAGAGGAAGAGAGGCTTTGCTTAGAAAAAGAGAGGCCTCGCTTAATTTTAGAGGTGCTATGCTTTCAGAGAGGCTATGCTTTCAGAGGTCTGCTTCTTAGAGGTGAGTTGCTTCTTGGAGGTGTGAGGTGTGGCATGTGGCATGCAGCCTGCATCCTGCAACCTGTGATCCCAGCCCAGGTGAAGAGAATGTCTTAGGTACCTAAGGCAGCCTATCAGCTTAGGATTAGCACAATTGAAGCACGCCCCATGTTGCCAATCAAGAAAGAATGAGGAACATCTGTAGACCACTAGCACAAAGGAGACATTAATTATGCAAAAAGTGATAAGAGATCACGCCGTATTAACACTAATTATGTGCCACCTCTTGACTCAATGCCAGCCACCATCTTAGAGCTGCTTAAACATGTCTCTGCATAATGATATTATATTGGAATATACTTTTTGCAATTCAAATAAAATCTTCCCTCATTTTATAATCAAATTTGTCCTTCCATAATTTAATTTACTAAAAATAGGGCATACTTGTAGTGTATATCAGCAATTTATAATCTTTCAATAGAGAAAAATTTATGTTTTGATTTTGATAATTGTTTTCAAGGATAAGAGCATTTTTTGTACATAAACATTAAGGTATTTATTCTACAGTACTCAGAAATATTTTTTAGTGTCTTTATTAGATATTTCTAGGTCTCTTTTGTTGATATATTTTACTGTTCTTTATACATCATATTTTCCTGATATTTTGACATTCCGATAATTTCCATTGAATACTGGAACAGTTAATTTTATAATGACTTATATCGATACAAATTCTGCTGTTGCAATTATTATTTTGGTATTATAATTATCTTATGGTTATTATTCTTTGCAGAACTAGGGATTGAACTCACGTTACCATGGAGCTACATCCCCAGTCCTTTATTTATTTTGAGATGGGATCTCACTACATTGCCCAGGCTGGACTGGAACTTGGTTACTCCTGCCTGCACCATCCACTTTACAGAGACTTCACATGTGCGCCACTGCACAAAGATAGAAAACAAAATTGATTTTACATTGGACAGTTTTTTTTTTTTTTAAATGGGGATTGCACTCCCATCCCGTGGTGTGACGGGCGAGATCCGGGGCCCAGGGTTATGCCACATGCATCTAAGATGGCGACTGGCAGAGAGCCAAAGTGTATGCTGAATGCCCCTTGAGAAAAACAGGAAGCATTTACCATTGACTGTATGATAATTAGTTCAGCCGCCTAGTGCATGGACAGATGTATCTTACATGTATGCTTGAGCTTGTGATCGCTTGACCTTTAATAGGATTGGATGGACATATCTGATTACAATTGCTTATGCATGAGACTGCTTATATATTGAGGGTGTTATCCAAATAAAGCAGAAGCTGCTTTGTGAACTTCTGAAGAGTACGTGTCATTTGTCCTGCTGGTCGGCGGCAAGCAGAACGTGGTGGCCCATACTGGGAGCAGTGCGTGCTCCGGTAAGTAAAATACATTTTTGCTAGCATAATGTAATTAATGAGAAGGTTTCCCTATTTGAGGAAATGGTAGCTTTAAGGTTTTAACGGAAGGTTCCCCTAGAGAGGGAATGTAATGGAAGACTGTCCGAAGAGACAGTAAAGGACATTTTGTAGTAAATGAATATGTGCAAGGTGTTATTTGTGTTACCTTTTCTTGTTTCATTTCTGTTTGTTGTTGTTGTGGCAATATGGACATTAGTTCGTTTCTGTCTGACTTCCAAAAAACCAAAATTTCAAGAATGGTTAAGAGAAGGGGAAAAGATATTAGAAACTGTAAAAGAAGAACAATCAAGTCCAGCTTCTAAAAGAGAAAGTAGATGTTTAGACTCAGAACAGGGATGCAACTCTGAAGAACAGGAACTATCTGAGATAGAACTAGAAAAGATGTTCCCTCAGTGGCATGTAACCCCTACTGTGCCACGCCCTCTGGCATATAATCCAGATCACCACTCTATTCCAAGTTTTAGGGGCACATGTACTTGCTGCACAGGGGCAGCCCCCAGACAGTGGGCTGATGTAGAATCTCTCGATTGTTGTTACTAATATTCCCAGTATTTGAAGATCAAAACAATCAGAGATATCATCAAATATTAGATATAAAATTAGTAAAACAATTAAAAGAGGCAGTTATGTCCTATGGAGTACAAGCTGCATTTACCATTTCTTTATTAGAGAATGTTGCAAGTCAAAATCTTACTCTGACTGATTGGGGTAATTTAGCAAAGGCATGCTTATCTGGGGGACAATATCTCATGTGGAAGGTGGCTAACCAGGAGTTATGCTCTGATACTGCCTGACATAATGCTTTTTCGGGCAATCCTCAATGGAATCTAAACATGCTGACAGGCCAAGGACCATATGAAGGGCAAGGTAATCAGATTAATTTCCACCCTGGTGTTTATCAACAAATTAACCCTCAACTTTTAATCTATCATTTTATGGTGTGGCGAGCCGCCACGCTGCCATGATAAGATGGCGCTGGTTTCCGCTAAAGCCTGAAGTGCATTCTAGGTAAACAAGCCCATATTTGGTTGTGCCAACTGTTACATATGGGAGCACCTATGAACATAGGCCAAGTGGCAGGAGTTGATTGGCTATTGCAAGAGTATAAAGGTGTACGAATTTGGTTCAAGGAAGAAGAAGAAAATCCATGGCTGTATAGTAATAAGGTCCTGATTAAACTGCTGAAGGAAGATTCCTGTGTCGTGCTTTCTTGCAGGCAAGGGACACGACAAGTGGTGCCGAAACCCGGGAATCAGAACTTTCAGTGGTCAGGGGGTGTACCGGTAAGTGGGGTCCACACATAGTGGGACGCTCCTCTGTAGATAAAGAGAGAGCGGGGATCGACCTTGCATAGTCGATCAACAAAGAAAGATATTTTGTTTTCGCTTTCATTCTGCTTGCTCTGAACGCTGCTTTCATTATGGGCAATTCTCCATCTAGTTCGTTAGTACAGCCTTTAGATTTTTTGTTGCGCTCCAAAGAGCTCAAGGTCAAACGCAGTACTTTACAAACATTCATTGAAAGAATTGATAAAGCGGCCCCATGGTTCGCTGTCTCCGGAAGCTTGACTCCTGCCAGTTGGGATAAGTTGGGAAGAGATTTGGATTCCCTTCAGGAGCAGGGACAATTGAAAAAGGGGGTGATACCGCTATGGAAATTAATAAAAGGATGTATTCTTGATGGTAGATGTCAGGAAGCTATTCATAAAGGACAGAAAGTTCTTGAACAACTACATAAGGAGAAGTCCGAGGATTCTATGAGTACTTCCAGTAAACATAGTGCAGGAGAGCAGGTTTATGGAGCTATTCCAAAGAGGAGACTATACCCAGATTTAAAAGCCCTTAGAACACCAGAAGAAACAGGGGAGTCAGAATCAGTTGGTGATGAGGAAGTGAAAGAGCTAACGCAGCTCTTACGGAAGGTGAGGTTAAAAGAAGGGGGAACTAAGAGGCAAAAAGATTTTAGACAGGAGAACTATAAGGAAGAACAGGAACCAGCTCTAACCTATGATCCTCCCCCATATGTGGGAGGGGTTCAAGGCACGGGTAGAACTTTTAACTCTGCAGCTTGGAGGGCTGCCCATGTAGAGTTGGGGCTTGCCTGTCCTATATTCCAGGACAATAATGGGGGAAGATATCAGGAACCCATAGACTTCAAAACGATAAAGAATATAGCAGAATCTGTTCGCACTTATGGTGTGGATGCTGCTTTTACTATCGCCCAAATAGAGGGGCTGCATGACCCCCTCAGACTGGGCCGGTTTAGTGAAAGCTTGTGTTTCCCCAGGTAAATATTTAGACTGGAGAACTTTCATGTTAGAGGGGGCCAATGAACAGGCTGCACGCAACCAAGCTACGGGCAAACCTGCCTGGGATGTGGATATGCTTCTGGGGCAGGGTAGATTTGCCAATCAGCAAACAGGCTTTCCATTAGAGGTTTATGAACAAATTAATCAGATCTGCATTGCTGCCTGGAAAGCACTTCCTAATAAAGGAGAAGTGCGAGGTAGCTTAACAAAAATTGTCCAAGGCCCCACAGAAGCTTTTTCAGATTTTGTGGCTAGAATGGTAAATGCAGAAGGGAATAGCGCCTATTTAACTCTAAATATGAACACACGCCCTTTGGTAACTTTAAACGTAGAAGGTAAACCTATCCTGGGGTTAATGGATACAGGGGCAGATCGTAGTATTATCTCTAAAAAAGATTGGGCTAAGGGGTGGCCAGTCCAGACTTCTGATCATTCACTCAGAGGGCTTGGATATGCTCAAGCTCCTCAAATTTGTTGTAGACCACTTTCCTGGCGGGACACTGAGGGGCATGCTGGACAGTTTATTCCCTATGTACTTGACCTCCCGTTTTCTTTATGGGGACGGGATATCCTGAGTGATATGGGATATCAGCTCAGTAATATTTACTCTCCAGAGTCTCGTCAACTGATGTTGAAAATGGGATTTAGACCTGATCTAGGATTAGGAAAAAACTTACAGGAGAAAGAGTCCAGTGCCAGCCAGAAAAGATACGGGTGGAGAGGGTTTGGGTTTTTCATAGGGGCCACTGAGGCACAGATACCCATTACCTGGAAAACGGAGGAACCAGTATGGGTGTCTCAGTGGCCCTTACCCTCTGTCAAGCTGGCTGCAGCACATGAATTAGTTCAAGAGCAGTTTGATTTAGGACATATTAGACCTTCCACGTCTCCCTGGAATACTCCAATATTTGTTATCAAAAAGAAGTCTGGTAAATGGCGTCTGTTACATGATTTAAGAGCAATTAATGCACAGATGCAGATAATGGGTCCAGTTCAGAGAGGGTTGCCGCTACTTTCCACTATTCCAGATCACTGGAGAGTCATGTGTATAGATATTAAGGATTGTTTCTTTTCTATTCCACTACATCCTCGAGACTCAGAGCGCTTTGCTTTCACCCTCCCAGCCTGCAATCATGAAAAACCTGATCTCCGATTTGAGTGGATAGTGTTGCCTCAAGGCATGGCTAACAGTCCTACTTTATGTCAGTTGTTTGTTGGTAAGACTCTTGAACCACTCAGGAAGAAGTTTACAGGGTTAAAATGTATTCATTACATGGATGACATTTTATTAGCAGCTAAGTTGGAAGAGCTGCTTTCTGAAATCTATTCTGAATTAATTCGACTTTTAGGACTGCGAGGATTACATATTGCTCTAGAAAAGGTTCAAACAGGAAGCATGGTAGACTTTCTTGGAGCAAAAATTTCCTCACAAGGTATTGCTCCCCAGAAAATAACTATTAGGACTGAGGATCTTCACTCATTGAATGATTTCCAAAAACTGCTAGGGGACATAAATTGGATCAGGAGTTATCTGCATATTCCCAATGTTGATTTACTTCCCTTATATGACATCCTTAAAGGTGACCCTGATCTCTCTTCTCCTCGGAAATTAACTCTTGAGGCCAGATTGGCACTCCAGAAGGTTGAAAAGGCTATTCAAAATGCCAGTCTTACTAGATTACAAGGAAATAAGCCTGTGCAGCTTTGTGTATTGCCCACGCTCAGGCAGCCAACTGGAGTTTTATGGCAAGAAGGTCCATTGTTGTGGATTCATCCACATGTTTCTCCTGGACGTTCTTTAGAACATTACCCTGATGCTGTCGCCTCTTTAGCTCTACTTGGCATTCAGCAGAGTATTCAGTTTTTTGGCATTCTTCCAAACTCTATAATTACTTCCTATACAACCAAACAAATTCAGATACTCAGTGCTACTTTGGACAATTGGGCCATCTTGAGATGTTCTTTCCAGGGGAAATTGAAAATCATTTTCCCTCTCATCCACTCCTTGCATTTGTTAAGGAACATCCGATTATATTTCCCAGAATAACATCTACTGTTCCTTTGTTGAAGGCATTGAATATCTTTACTGAGGGTTCTAAAACAGGTATAGGAGCCTATGTTATTGATAGTCAGTTCCCCATCCAACATCAATTTGAACCAGGAAACCCACAATGGGTGGAGCTACAAATTGTCATTAAGGTTTTTGAGAGTTGTCCTTTTCCTTTTAACCTGATATCAGATTCTAATTATGTAATAGGAGCACTTAAGGTGTTGGAAACTGTAGGTGCCATCAATCCTAACAACAAAGTTTCATCTTTATTTACTCAGTTACAAAATTTGATTTTGGGCCGCTCTGCACCCTTTTTTCCTGTACATATAAGAGCTCATACGGCTCTCCCTGGACCTATTGTTGAAGGAAATGCAAGGGCAGATGCTGCTACCCGTACAATTGTTTTCTTTCTTCTCTTGACAGTGCTCGAGACTTTCATAATAAGTTTCATGTTAACTCCCAAACACTTCGTAAGCGCTTCTCTATTCCTCGAGCAGAAGCGAGACAGATTGTCTTAGATTGTTCCCATTGTGTTCCATTTCACCATCTCCCTTCTCTTGGTGTTAACCCCCGAGGCTTGCGACCTCTTACGGTTTGGCAAATGGATGTTACTCATATTGCAGAGTTTGGTTTCCTAAAATAAGTTCATGTCTCAGTAGATACTTTTTCTGGAGTTATGCATGCCTCTGCTTTGGCAGGAGAAAAAGGCCATCATGTCATCTCCCATTTCCTAGAGACTTGGGCCGCCTGGGGCCTTCCATGCTCCTTGAAGACAGATAATGGGCCGGCGTACACTGGTCAACAATTCACCTCTTTCTGCTCCACTATGGGAGTGCAACTGACTCATGGCTTACCTTACAACCCCCAAGGTCAGGGAATCGTGGAGAGAGCTCATAGAACGATTAAAGAACTTTTACAAAGACAAAAAAGGGGGAATAGGAGCAAGCCGTACTCCTAAAGAGCGTTTGTCTTTGGCTCTTTTTACCATTAATTTTTTAACTTTGGATGCACATGATAATTCTGTGGCTGACAGACATTGTTCGCCGTCTGCCCCCCCTTCCTTAGGGAAAATGAAGTGGAAGGATGTGCTTTCAGGCCAATGGTATGGACCTGATCCTGTGCTGATATGGGCACGAGATTCTGTTTGTATTTTTCCACAGGATCGAAGGGAACCGCTTTGGGTGCCTGAGCGACTCGTGCGTAGGATACCTGGGAGTCTGTTAGCCTCAACTTCAGCTAAAGGTGTGAAGGAACAGAATGAAGAATCTACTGATCCTGTGGTGTCTGGTCCTGAAGATCCAATGGGCCAGTCAGAAGTCAGTTTCTAAGATAAGGCTCTGGGCGGTTACTCGGGCATGGCCGATACCCATGCCGATCCATGCTGATTCCAATATTTTGCCAACCCTTTTCGCCACCACTTGTGAGATGGAAATGCCATGTCAAGATCCTATGTCTACTGAAACCTCCGTCTTTAATCTTACATCCTTTAATTTGACCGAATTAGTAGCAGTCAACACTGTGTGCGTCTGCTCCTTAAAAATGTCACCTCCTGGGACAATCCCTTGCAATATAACAGCGTATCCTTAAACATACTGACTTCTGCCCTCATGCAGGTTTTGCAGGGATTGCAGTCTGGATCTGGTGTGGGAAATAATAGTGGAGTGGTAAATATCACCACCCTGGTTACTGTGAGTACCGGTCATTTTCCATGGGCAAGGAAAAATGCGACAAATGCCACATGGTTTCTTGTTTCACCCACTTGTACCCCTTACAAAAGCTTCCCCCCAATATTTACTCATTGTAAAGACAGAAATTGGGATTATAAAGAGGTGGCTCCGGGATTCTCTATATCTTCATCCCTTAAGAAGTTTTCCTATAATTTCACAAAAAATGGTACCTCTACAGGATCGGGGTGGCCCTTTTATCAGTGGCTGATAGGTAATTGGGCCGGAGCCATGACTGACATCTCTGCTTTAGCCTTATTAAAAGGAGGCAATTTCTCTTTGCATAATGCAACAGGTACTATCACGGAAGATATACAGAGAGGACATCGACTAGGAAACTTGTTGTTGCATAAGCAGGTATATAACGCTACTCTTCCCCCCACTCCAGTATGCTTAACCCCCCCTTTTCTATTTCTATTATCTAACAGTTCGAAGCGATTTTAAATTGTTCTAATGACAATATTACCTGCCTGCTTTCAGAGAGTTGGAATGGTAGTGAATCTGTTGCTGTGATTGTAAAGGTACCCACCTTTGTACCTGTCCCAGTGGAGGTCAATCCAGATAATTTTCCGTTGGTGCACCTCTTCAGAGAAAAGAGAGACTTTGGCATTACCACAGCAATAATAACTGCTATTGCTGTCTCTGCTGCTGCAGCCACTACTGCTGCTCTAGCCATGACCAATCAAGTTCAAACAGCACAAACCATTAATCAAGTCATACAGCAAACTGCACAGGTGCTGGAATCCCAGGACCGTGTCAACAGACATGTCCTATCAGGGATCTTGGCGGCGAATCAAAGGATCGATTTACTACAAGTACAGTTGGATGAACTTTTCAACATTGCACAAGTTGGATGCATCGGGAATCATAAACACATGTGTATAACTCCAGTAAGATATGAAGAAGCAAAGAATCAAAGCCACTTGATTTCCGCCTTTCTTGCAGGCAATTGGTCCCTAGAAGCTGAGAAGCTGATGAATCAACAATTATTGCAGATTGCGATTTTAAATGACACCCGTGTTGAGCCTGTTACTTTGAGTCAGTTCTCTAGCTGGTTTACCTTTGCCTTTAGTTATTTTAAAGAATGGTTTGGTGTGGGGATCTTTGGATGTATTTGTTTTGCAGGCACTTGCCTTTGCCTTTGGCTTATTTACAAGCTAAGAGTGCGTCAAGCACGTGAAAAGGCGGTGTTAATTCAGGCTGTGTTGGCCAATGAGCAAGGGGTGTCACCTTCTGTGTGGTTGGCTAATCTGGCACGAGAATAAGTGGCATTTTTAGTATATCTCTGTTACAGTTAGAATTATCATTTACGCTAGGTGTCTGCAGGGTACTGCTGTAATTACTATGTACTTTTTTTTGAGGACTGTGTATTTGCAGCCTGGGGATTTCTTGTACTAATTAAAGCTTCAATTGTCTTGTAACTTCCACCTTTGATCTTGAGCTGTAACAATGATGTTGGAGGAGAGAACTGTTACTGTGTGCCTTGTGTTCATTTTGATGCCCCTTTATTGTGCAGCATTGGCAAGAAGGGTGATGTGTTTTCCTACCTCAGGACTTTGCAGTTGCATAAGCTGGATAAGCTCCCCCAAGTATGGTTTTCCATACCGCTATGTCTTCATGGACGCAGGATGCGAGGCAAAGCACTGCACTTGAGAGTTTTATTTTGAACCTCAAGGAAGGCATTCCCTATTGCATGTGGGTTTGATGTCCATGTCCCACCCAAAAGCATTGGCTTAGGTGATGTCAGGCCCGGAGAAGGCGCCACTCTGGGACTGACATTCACTATCTGCCACTTTTGCACAGTAGGATAGGGCCTCTACCTTCACCTGTGTTCATAAAATAAAGAAGGGGAGCTGTGGCGAGCCGCCACGCCACCATAAGATGGCGCTGGTTTCCACTAAAGCCTGAAGTGCATTCTAGGTAAACAAGCCCATATTTGGTTGTGCCAACTGTTACGTATGGGAGCACCTATGAACATAGGCCAAGTGGCAGGAGTGGATTGGCTATTGCAAGAGTATAAAGGCGTACAAATTCGGTTCAAGGAAGAAGAAGAAAATCCATGGTTGTATAGTAATAAGGTCCTGATTAAACTGCTGAAGAAAGATTCCTGTGTCGTGCTTTCTTGTTGGCGAGGGACACGACAATATGGATAATACTTTGCTAACTCATAAGGAAAAACCTGTCTTAGAATAATGTTATAATTCCTTACTAAAGTCACTGGAAAGATGGGGCTTACATATTGCCATTGATAAAGTACAAATGACAGACACCAAAAACTCCTGGGATCTATCATAAATGCAACTATGGTTAAACACATAAAAATTACCATTTGGGTGGACAGACTTAGAACTTTAAATGATTTTCAAAAACTTTTGGGTGATATTAATTGGATTAG